>JAQOTM010001054.1:0-59037 GCA_029168755.2 Tillandsia fasciculata | reverse complement strand
GATCCGGATCGTCGTAAAGAGATTGACGATTCCAGAAATCCAAGGGTTCGGGATCCGGATCGGATTGCCTGATCCGGATCGTTCATACAATTTGGAAAATATACATTCGGGATCCGGATCACAATCTTCTAGGATCCGGATTGAGTATTGTATGAAGCAACAACCTTCGGGATCCGGATTGAAAGGCTCTGATCCGGATCCTGAACATGTCCCATGTCCAGTTTTTGATTTTTATGCAATTAAAATTCTTCCAGGTGTTTCTACACTATAAGAAGTATTCGGATCACCAAAATCTTTAGTTAAACATACCTGATCCTTTTAAATTCTTCTTTCTTGAGATTGAGGTATATAATCCAAAGTTCTTTCATCTTCAATCTTCAAGACTCAACACTTTCACGAAATACGCCAACTCAAATTCCGTAACAATCTCCCCCTTTGGCGGTTTCGTGACAAAACACAGATCCACAAAAGAAAATTCAAAAAGATATTTTTGTTGCTATCACCATACAACAAAAATTTACAATGGAGATCCAAAAATTAAAAACATGAGATAAACTCCTAAGACAGACTCTAGACTTAGACATCTGTAATCTCTGCACAAAGAAATCATTCTTGACAAAAGAATTCGTTAGATACCTCTAGAATTGAAACATACACAACCAAGTACAGAGATAGAGTTTGTTCTCATCATGACATTTGAAAAATCAGATATGTAAGAGAATCATAGTTAAAACCAACATATCTTCTAAGCATTCAAAAACCAAATGTCAAAGATGTTAGTCCAACATCAACTTGTTAGTCATATTACATGCCCAAATAGTTAGTCAAATAGTTAGTAGGAACATGCAACAAATCACAAATAAAAAACAAAGTTGAAGTTGAAGTCATACTTACCTTAATGTTCACACATTCACACAGTTTTCACATCATCATTGTTCATCATTGTTCAAGTTCTCTCTAAACTCTCTCCCCCTTTTTGTCACAAAACAAGCCAATAATTACAAAACAAAAGAGAGTTAAAAAGATAAACAAACATGAGAAAGGAAAATCCTGCAAAAAGCAAAAGAAAGTTAAAACAAAAATTACTCCTGAGAGTCGGAGTCATCAGAGGTGGTGCATCCCATTTTGGCAAACATTTTCTTCATCAGTTTTTTCATCGAAGAAACGGACTTAGTCAAAGTAATTTGAGATGCAGTGATGGTTTCCAGCTCCTTTTCACAACTTGAAGTTCTCCTCTCATTTCAGTGAACTCAGCCGACATGCGTTCTTGTTCATTGGAAAGTCGCTGTTGTTCTTTAAAAATAGAGCTGACGAGGCATCATCATCAGAGATGGATGGAGGTGCCTGCTGAGATGGAGGAACAGGGCTGTAGAGGTAGTTGCTTGTGGTCGAGCTCTTTGTCGGATTGGAGGAGATGGAGGATCATCTTGCTTTGTCGATAGTGATTTACAATAGTTGTCTCATTAATGGTCCCCAAACTATACATGTAAGAGCTCGCGCTTGTATCCACTTTAAACTTCTTAAGGATGCGCATGATTATCATTGGGTATGGTAGTCTCTCTGTAGGGTGAGAGTGTTCGACATACCGCGTCATCCTAGCCCAAATGAGATAAGGAATGTTCAAGTTTGCTCCCATTGCTGCGACTGGGTTCCCAAGAAGATAAAGAAATAACATCCTATCCCATCGAAGAACCTTGTATTCATATTGGGAAGAATGTTGTAGCAGACAATGAAGTTTATATACTTATACTCTGTTCGAAGCTCTTTGGAGAATACAGAATTTCCGGTAGACAGAGTATCCGGAAGACAAATTCCATTGACTACACACTCTCCAGGAATTGTCGTTGAAGCTTTGAGTCTTTAGGTAATGGATTCCATCTGCTCTGGCTTTCATACTGAGCACCTCTCCAATCAGTTGGGGAGTGACTTTGATTTTGATACCTTTAACCAAAGTATGAAATTCTCGACGTCCGTCATCATGATCAATTAGACTTGCAGCGTTCTGATAAAACATACGAACTGAGTGTGGACAATACCCAGTTTTTTCAGGAAAGTTGCAATTGGACCAAGACCAACTTGATCAAACAAAGTCCCAAAGGCTGCAGAGCGTTCCATCATTGGTTTGACATTAACATGTCTCTCACCAATGCATTCTCTTTTCTCAAAATCCTTATTCTTGTGGAGCTGATGAATTCCTGTGGTGGAGGCTGGCTAGCAATTGGTTCGTTAATTGAAATGCCCCGAGCACTGCCTCTTTTTCTTGCACCAGTTTTCATCCTTGTTCCAATTGAAGTAGGTTCCATTGGGGCTTTTCCTTTTCAGCTGCAGTAGCAGGCTGAGGCTTTGTCTTTGAAGCTTCAGCTGGTGCTTTTCCTTTGGAGATAATGGGGACATCTTCCTCAATCTCGAGGTTATCCCAGTCTATTGAATCCGTCTCCGATTCTGTATCGGAATCATTCTGAGCTCTTTTAGTCCTCTTAGCCTTCTTAGGCTTTGCAGCGTCCTTGACATGGACCATGGCAGCAAGTAGGAAAATAACCCATGTGATCACCATTTTGATTGCTAGTGAGAAATGTATCCTGTGAACACCGACTCAAGAACACATGAAAAATTGTCAATTTTCAAAAATTTGAAAAATTGTACCTAAACAATCATAATCATGTAGAGAAACTAAGAATCAAATTAGTTTTGCAAAAAGAATTTTAAAAATAGATCAATCGCATGATTTTCAAAAATTCATCTTTTATGCCCTAAAACCGAATTTTCAGAAATCGAAGCCTAAAAATTCGTTTATCTTGAGAAAACCAAGCATAAAATCAAAACTAATCAACCCAGAGTTCTTATTTCAAAAGAAATTTGATCAAAAACCATTCACAAACGAAAAATCCATGTTTTCTACTCACGTTTGAGCAAACAAGCAAAAACAATGAAAAACCGAGATTTGATCAATAAAACTTACTTGGAATCGAAGAACTTTGAGTTTGGAAGCTCCAAGATGCAAGAAATCTAGAGAGAGAAGCTCTAGAGACTTGAGAACAAAAGATTAGGGTAAAAGAAATCAAATCCTTTTGTTCTATTAAAACCCTAGCCGTGATCCGGATCGGATCGAGAATTGATCCGGATCGGCTACCCGCAGGAAGAATCCTGCGTTCGGGATCCGGATCACTTACCCGATCCGGATCGGCTTCAACTTTTTCTCCAGAAAATTTTAGAAAAATTCCATAAAATCCAGAAAAAGTATGTAAGCACTTTACCATATCAACTTTAAACAAAAATCATCGTTTCATACAACAAGAAATAGATTATACAAAATCTATCAAAAATACTCAAAAATGAAACGAAAATTTACGAAAATTAAAACACTTAAAGTTGAACAACTTCAATTACATCTATCCTGATCTTATGCGTAATGCCTTTATCAAATCATCAATTTTGGTAAAGAAAATGAAATACCAAGATCAATAGATGTTTGAAATCCCAGATAAGTTAGATAATATATCTAGACAATCTGTTGAAGGAGTGGCTCTTTGAGCATCTTTTATCAAAAATCCCACCTTATACCAACCATGAAATATGACTGAGTCAAGTATTTCAATATGCATTTCATCAACAATTTTAAAACAAAAATTTGCTTTGCATTCATGGGGTATCTTTTTCTTTTCTTTTCCTCCATGTGGTGGTAGTTTTCACACTCCTCATTGGGATGTAACTCTTTCCACATCTTTTGAGCATTTTACATTTCTTTGACTCCCCCTCAATTGGCTATCAATTATTTAATATATAAGGTATTCAACCAAAAATTGATCTCGCATTCATACTCGACTAAGCAATCAAATAAGATAATGACTATACCAAGAGATCATTGAGAGAGAAATTGACTTTGATCACTTAAAAGATGACTTAATTAACATAAATGATCATTGCAACATTGAAATATTATGATATCAAAAGCATAATAAATTTCTAAATGCATGAAAGGATGCAATTAAAGTCAATTATGATTTATGCTCAATTAATGTCCTATGTACAAACATAGATAAAGAACAAAACAAAAACAAAACCTAACCTAAGCAAAGGTTTCAAAAAGATTATTTCAAGGAAAGCATGCCAATTGCTTTACGCAAGTGAATAAAACGTTTTTGATCCAAAGGTTTTGTTAAAATATCAGCTAATTGATCCTCAGTTGAAATATATGACAGTTGAAGAATATTTGATTCAACTAGCTCTCTAAGAAAATGATATCTAAGTTCAATATGTTTTGTTCTAGAGTGCAACACAGGGTTTTTGAAATGTTAATAGCACTAGTGTTGTCACATAAAATGGTTACCGAAGATGCTGAAATCCGGAAATCGCTCAACACGCTTTTCATCCAAATCAATTGGGTTGAACAACTTCCTGCAGAAATATACTCCGCTTCGGCAGTCGAGAGTGCTATGCAATTCTGCTTTTTACTGTGCCATGCAACAAGGCAATGGCCAAGATAGAAGCATGCACCACTCGTGCTTTTCCGGTCATCCACTGATCCAGCCCAATCGGCATCTGAGTATCCAACAATATCCAAACTTGTTCCCATAGGATACCAAATTCCGAAATTGATTGTACCTTTGATATATCGGATGATCCGTTTCACCGCTTTCAGGTGAACCTCCTTCGGTGCTGATTGATATCTCGCGCAAATCCCAACACTGAAGGATATATCCGGGCGACTAGCCGTGAGATATAGTAGACTTCCAATCATACTGCGATACAGTTTCTCGTCTACATTCTCACTATGTGATTCACTTCCAAGTCCCTTATGGCTAGTTCCCATTGGAGTCGGAAAATCCTTAGAATTTTCTAGATCAAACTTTTTGACCAACTCCATGCATACTTGGATTGACACAAGTGAATTCCTTCATCGTTTTGTTTAACTTGTAATCCAAGAAAATAAGTCAATTCGCCCATCATGGACATCTCAAATTCGCTTTCCATGGTCTCCGCGAATTTAGAAGCATCATTATCTCTTGTTGCGCCAAAACAATGTCATCGACATAGATTTGAGCAACTATGAAATTGTTTTGATAATGCTTCACAAAGAGAGTCCTGTCAGCTCCCCCTCGAGTGTAGCCCTTTTCCAAAAGGTGCTTTGTCAACCTTTCGTACCATGCTCGCGGTGCTTGTTTCAGACCGTAAAGAGCCTTTTTCAGACGAAAAACATGGTTAGGTAGTTTATGATCCACAAAACCTTTCGGTTGAGCCACATAAACTTCCTCATTTAAAAATCCATTTAAAAATGCGCTCTTAACGTCCATTTGAAATAATTTGATTTTAAAATGACAAGCTATCGCAAATAAGATACGAATGGACTCGAGTCTAGCTACAGGGGCGAAGGTTTCATCAAAGTCTATACCTTCTACTTGAGAGTAGCCTTGAGCAACTAACCTTGCTTTGTTCCTGATGATAGTACCATCTTCATTTTTCTTGTTCTTGAAAATCCATTTGGTACCTATCACATTGTGTTGCTTCGGAGGCTTCGTTAATTCCCAGACTTTGTTTCGCTCAAATTGATGGAGCTCTTCTTGCATTGCTTCAATCCAATAGTCATCTTGAAGAGCTTCATCAACATTCTTTGGTTCGATTTGAGATACGTAGCATGCGAATCCGCAAACCAATTGTCTCCGAGTTCTAACTCCTTCTTGTGGATCTCCAATGATGTTCGATTCAGGATGATCCTTGGAGATGCGTAACGTTTGAGGTAAAGGAGTAGTCGGAGGTACACGAGATGATTCCTGCACATCAGATAAGCTTGAAGAACCGTTAGATGCATCAACATTATTATCGAAAGAATTGTTAGAAGAAGATGCATTAGCAGGTGTATCATCATCAAGAGAGATATCGAGGGTAGATTTTTCAGATTCAAAGTGAAAAGCTTCATCTACTTTAACATTTATCGATTCTACGATCGTCTTAGATTCTAAGTTAAAAACTCGATATGCTCTACTGTTTGTAGAATAACCTAAGAAAATCCCTTCGTCACTTCGAGAGTCAAATTTTCCAAGATTCTCGCGGTCACGCAAAATAAAACACCGACTCCCAAAGATACGAAAATATTTGATGTTAGGTTTTCTACAAAACCATAGTTCATATGGTGTATTCAAAGTCCCCGGGCGCAAATACACTCGATTAATTACATAGACAGCCGTGTTCACCGCTTCAGCCCAAAAATATAACGGTAGGTTCCGGCTATGAAGCATAACACGAGCCATCTCCTGTACGACCCTGTTTTTGCGCTCGACTACACCATTCTGTTGAGGTGTATAGGGTGCTGAGAATTCATGTTTAATGCCATTTGAAATGCAAAAATCAATGAATTTAGAATTTATGAATTCTCCACCTCTATCACTTCTAACACGAGTAATCTTTTCATTCTTTTCAATCATAATACGATGGCAGATTTCGTGAAAAGAATCAAAAGTATCAGCTTTTTCTTTTAAAAATGCTACCCAAGTATATCTAGAAAAATCATCAACCAATAAGAAAATATACCATTTACCTCCCAAGGATGGTTGACGAGTTGGCCCCATTAAATCCATGTGCAAAAGTTCCAAAGGCCGTTTTGTACCTATGTGGTTCAAGTTCTTGTGTGCAGTCCTAGACTGTTTTCCCTTTTGGCAACCGCCACACACAATGTTTTGTTCAAAAGAAAGTTTAGGAACCCCCTTGACCACATCTTTGTTCGAAATTCTAGCAAGTTCCTTAAAGTTTATGTGACCTAGCCTTTCATGCCAAAGTGTTTCATTTTTCAAAGAAGCTAGGTTACATTTTCAGAAATTTACTAGGAACAACATAACAATTGTTTTCTGATCTAACCCCTTTTAAAAAGAAAACATGGTTCTTATCAGTTACAGTACATTCTATCAGATGAAAAATTAACTGAATAACCATTATCACAAAGTTGACTTATGCTTATGAGGTTAGTCTTAAGGCCATTGACAAATAACACATTTTTCAAAACCGGGCCATCCGGAATAGCTACCGTTCCCTTTCCAACAATTTTGGAAGACCGACCATCTCCGAAAACAACAAGTCCTCCGGAGATTTTCTCAAAGTTTTGAAAACAGTTTTTGTCACCGGTCATGTGACGGGAACACCCGCTATCCAGATACCAAGACGAACTATCATATGCATGCAAGGAAATATTGGTAACAAGACAAGGAAAATTTCACCTTTGCGCACCCAAACCTTTTTGGAATGCGTCGGTAATGGTCGTGAAGTTACTCGCCTAGGTGAAAGCGTCTTGTTCGAAGATTGCTGCTCCTTGATGATGTCGTCTTGAGCGGTGAACTACCAAGGCTCTTTTCCTTTGAAGAGTTGCATTCGATTTCTGAGGAATCACCCTTTTGGTAGTCATTGCAAGAGGTGCTTGAGGTGTGCGTTTGGCTCCCATCTTGCAATTTCTCCTTATGTGCCCTGAAATGCCACAACGAAAACATACCTTAGATCTTGACGATCCCGAGGAGGATGAGTAGGCTTGTTGTCGTTGCTTGTCGTGAATTCCGGTGTCGGAGGAGGAGATACCGACTGAGGCACAAATACTGTCCCACTCGAACTTGGAATGTCTCCAGTTTGAGTGTACCCGAGGCCGAACTTATTTGTTTGACCAAGACCAAGAAGTCTGTCCAACTTACTCCTTCCAGAAGAGAATCGCTTTAAGTCGTCCTTTAGTTGGAGAATGGTCTTTGTCATTTCCATTTTATCCTGTCGAGCCTCGTCGTAGAGCTTTGAGAAATAATTCGCTTTATCCACCAAATTTGTATGTTCTTCTCGAGAAGCTCATTTTCCTCTTGAAGGGAAACATTTGCTTTGACTAAATTATCCCTTTCCACTTCAAGAGCGTTTGAGAGAGAAGTTGCCCTTTTTGCTTCTTCTTCGAGATCCTGCAATCTCCCTTCAAACTCTTGTTTTGCTTTGCCAGTTTCTTTGAATCCCTCAAAAGCTTATGGTAGGCAAGAGCAAAATCTTCACCTTCAGAATTGCTCGATTCGCTGTCCGTAGCGTTCTTTTCAACAGGGAGGAGTTGGACAAGGAATCGGAGGTACTTGCCATCAAGCACATGAAGGGTGAAGATGTAGACGCGTGGAATGCTGTCGCGTTGTCTTCTTCATCACTTGAGGATGACTCATTTGACGTGGAGTTGTCATCCCAAGTAACGACTTGCATCGCTTTCTTCTTTGCCGGATTCTTGTTGGGACACTCCGTTGCAATGTGGCCGTAGCCTCGACATTTGAAGCACTGTACTTGTCCCTCTGAACTTTTCTTATCCTTTGAGAAGTTCTCTTGCTTTCTTGACTTGTAGCTTGAAGAACCTTTGCCTTTCTTCGACTTTCCGAAGGATGGAGTTTTGCTTGATTACCCCTTCGAAAGTTGCGGCGAAACTTCCTTGTCAAGAGAGCGAGCTGCTTCTCAAAGTCCTCCATAGATAGGTTCTCGTCATCGTCCGAGGAGGATGAATCCGCGTCTTCTTCTTTAGTTGATTTCAATGCATAACCTGAAGACTTAGAAGAGGATGCCTTTCCAGAAGAATAGTTAGTAGGAAATGTCATTTCATAAGTTTGTAATGCACCAACTAATTCTTCTACACGCATTTCGTCCGGGTGTTTAATTGTTTCAATGGCTGCGACCTTCGGGCGAAATCGTTCAGGAAGAGTTCTTAGAATTTTTCTTACAACTTTAAATTCTGGAATCTTCTCTCCCAAGTTAGCACATGAGTTTACGATGTCTTGCAATCGTGTGTAATAGTCAGTGAAAGATTCATTTTCTGCCATAGAAATAGAGTCAAACTTGCTCGTAAGCATTTGCAGTTTCTGAATCTTCACAAGGTTAGTTCCCTCATGCGTAACTTGAAGAACATCCCAGATTTCTTTCGCAGTCTCACATGCCGAGACGCGAGAGAACTCTGTTTGTGACAAAGCATTAAATAGAGCATTAATTCCTTTGCCATTGTAAGAAGATGAATCTATCTCTTCCTTGGTCCATTTCGACCTAGGTTTTAAGGTGCGAACATCAGAAATAATTTCAGTTGGATTAGACCATCCTAATTCAATTGATTGCCACACCCTTTCGTCGATGGAAATTAAAAAGGCTTTCATCCGTACTTTCCAGTACGCATAATTTGTTCCATCAAAGAAAGGGGGTCGATTGATGTTTCCACCTTCAACCATTGTTTACAACCCTATTCCCGCTCTGATACCACTTGTTGGGTTATACTAATATGGATCTAAATAGGGAAAAAAACACCTAGAGGGGGGTGAATAGGTGTAAACAATAAACACTCAAAAAATCATTGCGCAATAAAACCCAATGCGGAAATAAAAAATAACACGCAAGATTTTTACGTGGAAAAACTCCAAACCGGAGTAAAAAACCACGGGACCGATAACACGGCGAAATCCACTAGAATTAACACACGTACAAGGTGATATAACGTACTCACAGACGACTCAACCTTTTACCATACGCTCCTAGTAGATCTTCTCCGCTCGCTCCACGACGCTTCTCGAATCCACGATCCGCGCCCAACGCTGAATCCACAGCGTCCAACGTCGAGTCCACGACGTCCGACCGAATCCACGGTCTTCACCCAGTAGCACGCTTCGAATCCACGAACGTACCTCGCTCCGAATCCACGAGAGCGGTTGCACCTTGAATCCACAAGGCCACGCGAGTCCACGCGCCGATTTAGGGTAAATCGTTGTTTTTTGGGTGGTGATGATCCGCCGAATACTTAGATTAGAAATAGATCGGAAATACCATCTAAGTATTCATTGATTTGATTCTACTCAAAATCTGAGTATGGAAAACCTAGAATCAAATCAATCAATATAGATGAAGAAACATAGAATTAATCTAGTTATTTCCTTTCTTCTCTATATGTGGATCTTTCTCTTTCGGTATATTTTTTCTATGTTTTACCGAATAAAATCCTTTCTTTTTCTTCTTATTGTTCATACCCTAAAAAATGAATCATAGGGTCTATTTATAGGTTAGAAACCAATGGAAGAAGATACGGATCAAAAACACCGTTTCTGGAAATTTTTACGGACGGCGATCCGGATCGGAATTACTGTGATCCGGATCGTCGTAAAGAGATTGACGATTCCAGAAATCCAAGGGTTCGGGATCCGGATCGGATTGCCTGATCCGGATCGTTCATACAATTTGGAAAACATAACATTCGGGATCCGGATCACAATCTTCTAGGATCCGGATTGAAGTATTGTATGAAGCAACAACCTTCGGGATCCGGATCACTGGCTCTGATCCGGATCCTGAACATGTCCCATGTCCAGTTTTTGATTTTTATGCAATTAAAATTCTTCCAAGTGTTTCTACACTACAAGAAGTATTCGGATCACCATTAATCTTTAGTTAAACATACCTGATCCTTTTGAATTCTTCTTTCTTGAGATTGAGGTATATAATCCAAAGTTCTTTCATCTTCAATCTTCAAGACTCAACACTTTCACGAAATACGCCAACTCAAATTCCGTAACACCCCGAACTCTGAATCTCCTGACCCCTTTCGAAGGCGAGACCTTCAAAAAGACATGATCACCGATCTGAAACTCTAGGTGTGAGGACCCGAATCCCCACTTTAAGGTTTACTGTTGGTTTGGAGGCTTCAGGGAGCGTGTGTGTGCGTGTCGGGCTCCAGATTTGAGTTTCTGGTGAAATTGGAGCTTGTTTCTTCTCTGGGAGTCCATTTTGGGTGTGTGAGGTGTTTGCGCGCTTATTGGAGCCAAGAATGGGACCCGGAACAGAAATTGGATCAAGTTTACTTTTCCGAGAAATTTGGGAAATTTTAGAAGCGGAATTTGGCCGAACGGACCTCAGATTTGGATTCAGCGCGCGAAAACGAGCGAAATGGACTATTTACTTGAATTTTTTGGAGCCCGGACGCGAAAACACGGAAACCGAGGCACAGGTTACTTCTCCGGCAGCCGGAGAGGCGCCGGCGGCGGCGGAGCGCGGCGGCTGGCGGCGGCGCAGGCGCGCGGTCCACCGCGGGGCGCGTGCACCGGGGCGCGGGCCACGTGGCGCGCTGCGGTTGGCCGGCGCAGCGGGCGCGGTCCACGGGCCTTGGCGGGGTGTACGGTGGACCGAGGGTAGGCCACGTGGCATCCTGTGGTTGGTGCGGTGTTGTGCACGCGGTCCACGAACTTTTGGCTCTGGTGCACGGTAGACCGGGGACACGTGGCATTGTGTGGTTGGCGGGTTCTGGTGCACACGGTCCACACGGCGGTGGCGGCTGAGGCGGTGCCTCGGGGCGCGTGCCCGACCCGGTTCTGGCGGCGGCGCGGCCGCGCACGTCGCGCGACGTGCGCGTTGATCGGGTCGGCGTGGGGGCGCCACGTGGCGCCCCGTGGTTGGTCGGGCGCAGCGGTGCACGTCGCCTGGTCGGGACACGTGGCGCCGCTGGATTCGTCGGGGTTTGTGCGCCGGGTGCAGAGGGAGGATAAGGGACACGTGGCGGCCTGAGGAAGATTCGGGCGCATACAGTAACGGGCCGGCCCATTACTGTAGCAGCCCGAAAACTTTCGGGCGCCCGAAAGTTGGGCCCGAACGTGACTTATGTGGCTTTTTGGGCTGCATTTCGGGGAGAGGCTATAAATAGGCCCTTTGGGGCTTGATTTTGAGCTCTTTCCGAGGGGAATTAGCCATTGCTCCCTTTATCAAATTTCTTCCTCTCCCTCTTGGGAATCTCCTGGTGAAATTTCAAAACTTTTGGAAGCCGCGACGACTGTGTTTTCTGCCTCGTAGTGCGGAGCGATGGATTTCTGTTGGAGGCCCGTTATCGTCGCATTTCGGTCTAAAAATTCCACAGAGCTACCCCGATAGCCGTTTTCAGAGATTTTTGCGGCGTTGGATTCATGAGAGGTAAATCTTCGACTTTCGTGTTGAGTGTTTTGCCTAGATTTGGGTTTTTGGCATGGTTTTCGAGGCGTTACTGAGCCGCTGTTTTGTTGTGAGATTCCTGGATAGCACTCACTTCGCGGATTTTTATCTCCTCATCCGGACATCGGAATTCGACGATTCAAGAGCCTATCGACATCTACACTTCGCGAGGATCGTCGTGATATTTTTATTGGAATTTCTGGAAAATTATTTTCAGGTGAAATTTTCGTGTGAACAGTAGCTGTGTATGCAGATTTTGGAATGTTGATTTTGTGTGTGAATTGTGTGTAATTGGGAATGGTTGTTGTACCCAGGACTCTGTAAGCACCGTTCTTGTGCTCTTCGCTTTGTGGACTTGGAAATTTGTCGGTTGCTGGACTTGTTATCTGTATCGTCCTGGACAGTTAGCGCGATCAGGTGGGTGATCCTGCTTTCAAAATCTATGGACTGCACTCTAATTCTATGAATGTAGTAGCATCCATGTTAATTTATGACTCCAATATTATGTGAGAACTGTATGTTAGTACCCACAGTTGACAGCTGTTAAATCTGATGACCTCATTGAACTACTTGCAATATTTGAACTCTTACAACATGCGAACTCAACTTAGCCTAGAATACCTGTTAAGTATTATACATCATGCTCCACCAGACTATAGTAAACTTAAACCTGCATTGGATTTATTCATTGCTTTAGTTTTCCCATAGTGGTTGTACTCTTGTCACTCTGGACATAGTGATTTTTCCCCGAGTCATGGGCTGGGAGGTTTATTAGCTGGGATTGCATTTGCACTCGCGTCTGGGGACCGAGTGGCGTCTGTAGCAGTCTGTAGACCGGCTTGCATTATGATAGTGATAGTGATAGTGATAGTGGATCTGGGATCTTTGGGACATGGTCGTAGTGACAGTGTGGATTCTTAGCCAGTGAGTGAGACAGTAATTGGATCTTGGCCTGTTGTGGGGTGTATCCTGTTAGTGAGTCCGCTGGGTGAGTTGATGGTGAGGCGAGTGTCTCGGGTTTCATGTGGGCTGGTCAGCTGAGTCGTAGAGTGAGCTTCGACTGTTGTGAGAGATGTTGAGGGTTGAGTTCATCTGAGCATAGCGTGAGTGTGAATTTTGACCATAGCCTGCAATGCCACCTGCGCGACAGAGTGCGCGGATACTTTTCCTCGGTGGGGTCGCACCCCTCGAGAGCCACACCCGGGGTGGATATGTTACTCTTGTACCGCGACTTGTCGATGCATTCCCTCTGACTGAGCCAGTTTTGGCAGTTACGGATGCATTCCCTCTGACTGAGCCAGTTTTGGCAGTTACGGACGCAGTCCCTCTGACTGAGCCAGTTTTGGCAGTCACAGACACCGTCCCTCTGGCTGAGCCAGTTTTGGCAGCTACGGACGTTCTACGTAAGTCCGGTCCTCTAGGATATATCGGCAGTAGATTGGCGCAGGCTTGACTGGACCCGAGGAGGCAGTCAGTTCAGATTGAGTGACCTTACTGTTATGTTAGCAGATACATCATATTTTCATCTGTCCCGCTTTTTGAGCATTTTTAGATAGAGGCATGGTAGCAGTAGATGTTTTACTTTTCAGCTTCTCCATACTGCATTTCTTTTGTTACTTTATGCCTCTAGTAGACTTAGTGGGCAGACCGTCGGGCTTGTTGGCGGCTGTAGAGTCCTGGCGTTTCCTTGCCCTTGTATACCTCCCTTTTTATTTTGACGGGACTGGTAGGAAAACTTTTCACCGCTTTCTGCAATGGACTGACCGGGGCCGCTAGTATTTTTCTGCGATTGAGCTCGAAAAACGGAGAACGGCAAAGCGAACGGTTTCGGATTCCGATGTACGGATCTCCCGGAATGGGGGTCAAGGCGTTTGCCTTTGAGTGGTGCATCGGAATCCGTGCTAAGTGGCCGGCACGCTTTTCGAGATGATCGGACGAGATCCTTCTACGATCGGGCTTTTCACCTTTTTCTGTCACTGGGTTATTTTATTTATTTAGTAGTACCTCGACTTTCCAGTTTTCTATTTTGGGTACGAATTGAATCTTTTCAGTTGTTAGGGGGGGTAGAAATTCGAGAATTTCTGGGCAGACCATCGGGGCTCGCGGGTATTTTTAGGTGTTAGAGATCGCGAAATGGAGAACGGTGGCGCGATCGGTTTTGGATTCCGACTCCGGAATCTCCCAAAATAAATTCCGGAAGATGTATTGCAGTTCAGGCGACTTACACGGTTATCGAGGCAAACCGGACCCTGGTTAGTACCCGAACTGGTATTTTCTTTTAGTCGGAAGTTGGGTTTCTTCCCTTTCCCCGCTTCTTGATTCACCCGATCCCTTACTTTGTGATTTAGGGATTTAGGGATCAAGTCCCCGTTTATTGCACCCAAACGGCTAATTAACCCCAGTGGGAAACTAGGGTATCCCATCTTTCCCCCTTTCTTGTGCGTGAGAACCCCGTTTTCCCCATCTCTAACAAGGCGGCGTGAAGAACCGGGATCGTGACGGGGAGAAAAGAAGAGAACGATCGCCTCCCCGCAAAGATCCGACGAACGCGAAGAGGACGATCCTTCTCCTTCGCCCAGTGCCGACGAAGCCGAGTTCTTCTCGGGCTCAAGGGGGGTGTTTTAACTGGAGTTTCTGCACATCTTCTTCTTCGCGTTTCAGGTGGGTGCTCATCCTAAGACTTAGTGTGGGACTTTCGTAAATTGTGCTCAAGTTTTTATGACTCGTCTAACTGTGCTAATATGAGTAATCTTTATTGCTGATACTATCGAGATTTACTGGCGGGTACACTCTTAGAATCCCTTTTATGCACACTATCGTTATTTTCATGTTTATCATGTTGTGGGTTTTATAGTGGTGTTAGCGTCGGTTTCCGGCGGTCGTTTTACTTTTGATTACACATTATGTTGCTAACATGATAGCGGTTATAGCTTTACTCTTGATTATATATTATGTTGCTAACATGATAACGGTTATATCTTCTCCTTGAGTACTGTTGGTATTGTTGGTTACTTTGCTCGAGGCTGCAGCACGCGCACCCGCGGTTTGGCCACCGCAAAGGGTGCGCTTTTCCGGAAAAGTGGTCTATGACCCGTGTATACCCACGAGGTGACGTAGTGGGGCCCCTTATTAGTTGTGGGGTTTGAGGCGCCGAGGTGCGAGCGATGCGACCCGTCGGTTTAGTTGTCCGACGTGGTCGGGTTTCTGCAGGTACGGTGCGACCCGTCGGTTTAGTTGTCCGACGTGGTCGGGTATTGCAGGTACGGTACGGCCGTCGGTTTAGTTGTCCGACGCGGCCGGGTATTGCAGGACACAGGGTTACAGGTTATCGTTCCCCTCTTGAGAGGGTGGTTGCTCCGGTTGACTTTACGGTTTGTTTTACTGCTTTTTCCTGCTCTACTATCTTTCGTCACTGACTTCCCGCTTCGTGACAGGGTCCAGACGAGGGGAGAGGTAGGCGACGGTGAGGACGGGGCAGGAGCTTCTGGGTCGCTGGGGACCCTGGACTGTATTTTCCCTTTCTTCTTTACATTTCATTTACGTTTGTAGTTACTTGTGAGGTTCTCGATACCCTCGTGGGGTCGGCATGGATGTCGGTATGGTTACGTTTAGTTGTCCTTTTATGTACTTCCCTTTCCTTTCATTTCTGTTGGCCGTTGGAAAAAAAAAAAAAAGGGGAAACCCAAAGAAAAGATTGCGAACATTGTTTTCAAAAACTCGAGTGTCGTGTGGGCACTGTTTTCAAAACCATGTGGATTTATGCTGTTTCCGAACACGTTTTACAAACTCTGGGTGCCGGGTAGGCGCCGTTTTCAACGACTGTGGATTTATCCTTTCAAAACCCCTTGGCCGTGGTTGTTACTCAGTTATGGTACTTAGTTGTATGTTAGAACTGTTGTGATTGAATGGATGATTGCGTTTGGGACTTGTATTAGCTGCTACGCCGTGCATATACAGAGGAGGCTCTGTCCGTTTGCAGAGTGACTCTGTGTATGCGGCGGGTCTGGGCATGCGCCGGGGAAGAAGGTTTATTTTTCAAAAAAAAAAAAAAAAAAAAAAAATTTTACGCGCCAAATGAGTACCTTTTGTGAACCGTTTCCGCTAAAACAAACCCCCGGGGCGTGACAGATTAAGATGGTATCAGAGAGGTTCTTTCAATCACAACAGTTAGTGCCGACATCCGTGGGGATACCTCACTTGCCTACAGGTGAATGAAATGGGTGGGGCATAGGAAGGTAGAACGCGAGTGACCGAGGGGGGGGAAGAGTCCGAGTCCTTTTCTCTCGCTAGGTGGTTCGTTGCTTTGTAAGTAAAGTCTAGAGCTGACTCTTGTTGTGTGTGTACAGATATGGCCCGTACCAGATCATCGGCCGGGGACGCGGAGGCAGATACGACGACGTCGACGGCCGCGGAAAACTAGTTCCTGCGGCAACAGATGCGAGAGTGCGGGGACTATTGAGTTTCTTTTCTCGATATGGCTCGGGTGGTAGCACAACCCACCGGTGGTTGTTGGTTTGTTGGTCGTCTGTCGGCCATGGGTAACCGGGTAGCTGTTTGTCTAAACTTGTACCTCCTGGGTTTTCTGGTGTTAAGGTACAGCGGGTAGTCGGTCGATCCCTTTTGCACCATGGGCAAGGTACAGGTGGGAGTGAGGATTCTTCCCCTATGATTGTTACCCATAGTTCGGCTTTTCACCGTAACCACTGCGTTTGGTTGTCGAGATCGTCGTGTTGGGATCTCGGGGGGCTCCTTTGGTTTAGGAAGGGAGACCACCGGGGCTAGTAAATCTTCTTCATTTGGGCTCGTTTGGGGTTAGAGAGGTCGTGCCTTGCTCAGCACAAGTGTGCGTAGGTGGCGACTTCTATTGGGGGGCTTAACTCTGACGCTGGGTGGTGCCAGGTAGCTCTGAGTCGGGTTCCTGTTTTCTGCGCTAGAGGGCCGGTTAGGTCGTCCGTTGGTGGTTGGCGTGTGATCCCTCGAGTGCGTTTAGGGACCTTAGGCAACTTTTGGCAGGGTTCTTCTTGCCGTTTTCGTTGCTTGTCTTCTTTCGACCCTTTTGATTTCAGATGGATAGTCTTCAGCACTTGGAGGTCTTCGTTGAACGGGCATAGAGCTCAGTTTCTTTTCTTCTAGTTGGGAGTGTCGCTGTTGGTCTGGAAGTTTACCGCTCGTTTCGGTGCCCAGTACTTGGTGGGGCAACGGTTTGGGACCAAGAGATAGCGGCAATTTAGAGCGTCGCACCCCGTCGGTGTCAAGTCGGAGGTAGGACCTCACCTTGTGGGCCTTGTCGCCAGCTTCCCATGACTAAGTTATAGCCTTGAGGTTTGGTTTGGGAGAGCTGTGGATGGTGATCTTTTGGGGCAGGTGTGAGTCAAGGGGGGGGAATCTGGCGACTACTCGGAGTTTGGCTCTGGTCATCTTTGGCTAGGAGGCCTTGTACGCGGCCCTTTTTGTGGGGTAGACTGGGTGGTAGGTCTTAGAGCTGAAACCTAACGTCAGTTTCGACCGTCGCCTCGGTAGGACGGGTAGTCGGAGCGAGTGGTCCGGGATGGTGGTTATGCTCCCGGCTTGTGGCCCGTGTTGGTGACGGGTGGAAGTATCCAGTGTCGGCGACGGAGGGGAGCAGTCCATGATGGTGACAGGTGAGTTCGTTGTCTTCATGGGAGAAGTTATGATAGTTAGTAACCCAGCCTGATTTGTTGGCACCGCTTGGAGCCTTGTGAGGACGTTGTGTGGGTTGTTTTCCCCGTCGTCGGGTTAGATGTCTCGGACTTCTAAAGGATCAGTGGTATGGGTTGGGCAGTACGACTGGGGTACCTCGACGCATCGCGAGACTTTGTTGCTGACTGCTCAGAGCCGGCTGGGGTGGTGTGCGGACCGGCGGCGTCGTGACTGGGAATTCCGATTCGGGAAGCAGGAATACGACGAGGTGCTGGCAATAGACTGGTTCACGAGGTATCCGGCGGATGTATAGCTACTTGGTTTGAGTGGGCCCGGCGACTCGACCCTTTGCATCGTTCACTGACACCCCATTGTAAGGGTTTCTTCTGACGTCCCCTTGACTGAATTGCTGGGAATACCCCCGGGTGAGAGGTCACCCTCTCTGTCGAGCTTCTACCAGACGCGCAACCTATCCCTTAGGCGCCTTGCGGAATGGCTTCGCGGGACTGAGGGAATCTAAGGCACAACAAGGAGTTTTTTTTTTTCTGAATAAAGGGTTCATCAGACCGAGTGTGACGCCTTGGGGCGCACCCGTGCTTTTCGTGCGAAAGAAGAACGGAAACCTACGCCTACGCGTCGACTTCAGGGAGATAAATAAGGTTACAGTGAAGAACAAGTCCGGGATTGATGACCTCTCCAATCAACTGCGAGGAGCACTTACGGACTTTTCTCCGGAATCTCAGGGACCAGAAGCTGTTTGCTAAATTTAAGAATGTGAGTTCTGACTTCGCGGAGTGGACTGTTGGGGCACGTCGTGTCAGCGACGGGAATCACAGAGAATATGAGCGGATGTTTTGAGCAGGAAGGGTCAAATCGGGAAGGAAATCGATGAGCGCGAGTACTCAGCAGGACCGGTACCGTCGCACGACCTATTGTCCTTGATGATCAAGCCAACCCTTTTAGAGAAATCCTGGAGGGTCAGAATAACAGGTGTACGGACACAGCTCATTCGAGACAAGACCCCCGGACCACGCAATCTCAGCGAGTGCGGATGACGAAATACGTTTCCGAGGGTGGACATGCGTGCCCGAGCTGCCAGTGTTGAAGGAAGAGTTACTGTCAGAGGCGCACTGCGCTCCCTTCACGGCGCATCCAGGTGACACGAAGATGTACGAGGACCTCAAGCAGAAATTATGGTGGACTAGAGACACTCGGCTGGTGTCGAACCCTTGGCAAGTCTGCAACGGGCCCTAGAGACTAAACCACACTTCAGCACGGCGTTTCACCCCCAGACCGGCAGACAGCCCAAGCGAATGACCCGGATTCACGAAGGTGTGCTCTGAACCGGCCTACTTGATCTTGGGTGACGGATGGTCACTGCCTTGAGCTTAGAGAGGACCTGAGTTTCGACGGAACACCGGTGCGGACCTTAGCACGAGAGGACAAAAGGGATTGTGCAACCGGACGATCCCCCATGGGAAGGTACTGTGGAGCAACCAGGAAGAACGTGAAGCGACTTAGGAACGGGAGTCAAAGATGGAGGAGTGCAACTCAGCTTTATTCGCTGCGGACCAGGATTAAGTTTCGAGGACGAAACTTTTTTTTAGTGGTGAGTGATGTAGAGTCCTGGCGTTTCCTTGCCCTTGTATACCTCCCTTTTTATTTTGACGGGACTGGTAGGAAAACTTTTCACCGCTTTCTGCAATGGACTGACCGGGGCCGCTAGTATTTTTCTGCGATTGAGCTCGAAAAACGGAGAACAGCAAAGCGAACGGTTTCGGATTCCGATGTACGGATCTCCCGGAATGGGGGTCAAGGCGTTTGCCTTTGAGTGGTGCATCGGAATCCGTGCTAAGTGGCCGGCACGCTTTTCGAGATGATCGGACGAGATCCTTCTACGATCGGGCTTTTCACCTTTTTCTGTCACTGGGTTATTTTATTTATTTAGTAGTACCTCGACTTTCCAGTTTTCTATTTTGGGTACGAATTGAATCTTTTCAGTTGTTAGGGGGGGTAGAAATTCGAGAATTTCTGGGCAGACCATCGGGGCTCGCGGGTATTTTTAGGTGTTAGAGATCGCGAAGTGGAGAACGGTGGCGCGATCGGTTTTGGATTCCGACTCCGGAATCTCCCAAAATAAATTTCGGAAGATGTATTGCAGTTCAGGCGACTTACACGGTTATCGAGGCAAACCGGACCCTGGTTAGTACCCGAACTGGTATTTTCTTTTAGTCGGAAGTTGGGTTTCTTCCCTTTCCCCGCTTCTTGATTCACCCGATCCCTTACTTTGTGATTTAGGGATTTAGGGATCAAGTCCCCGTTTATTGCACCCAAACGGCTAATTAACCCCTGTGGGAAACTAGGGTATCCCATCTTTCCCCCTTTCTTGTGCGTGAGAACCCCGTTTTCCCCATCTCTAACAAGGCGGCGTGAAGAACCGGGATCGTGACGGGGAGAAAAGAAGAGAACGATCGCCTCCCCGCAAAGATCCGACGAACGCGAAGAGGACGATCCTTCTCCTTCGCCCAGTGCCGACGAAGCCGAGTTCTTCTCGGGCTCAAGGGGGGTGTTTTAACTGGAGTTTCTGCACATCTTCTTCTTCGCGTTTCAGGTGGGTGCTCATCCTAAGACTTAGTGTGGGACTATCGTAAATTGTGCTCAAGTTTTTATGACTCGTCTAACTGTGCTAATATGAGTAATCTTTATTGCTGATACTATCGAGATTTACTGGCGGGTACACTCTTAGAATCCCTTTTATGCACACTATCGTTATTTTCATGTTTATCATGTTGTGGGTTTTATAGTGGTGTTAGCGTCGGTTTCCGGCGGTCGTTTTACTTTTGATTACACATTATGTTGCTAACATGATAGCGGTTATAGCTTTACTCTTGATTATATATTATGTTGCTAACATGATAACGGTTATATCTTCTCCTTGAGTACTGTTGGTATTGTTGGTTACTTTGCTCGAGGCTGCAGCACGCGCACCCGCGGTTTGGCCACCGCAAAGGGTGCGCTTTTCCGGAAAAGTGGTCTATGACCCGTGTATACCCACGAGGTGACGTAGTGGGGCCCCTTATTAGTTGTGGGGTTTGAGGCGCCGAGGTGCGAGCGATGCGACCCGTCGGTTTAGTTGTCCGACGTGGTCGGGTTTCTGCAGGTACGGTGCGACCCGTCGGTTTAGTTGTCCGACGTGGTCGGGTATTGCAGGTACGGTACGGCCGTCGGTTTAGTTGTCCGACGCGGCCGGGTATTGCAGGACACAGGGGGTACAGGTTATCGTTCCCCTCTTAAGAGGGTGGTTGCTCCGGTTGACTTTACGGTTTGTTTTACTGCTTTTTCCTGCTCTACTATCTTTCGTCACTGACTTCCCGCTTCGTGACAGGGTCCAGACGAGGGGAGAGGTAGGCGACGGTGAGGACGGGGCAGGAGCTTCTGGGTCGCTGGGGACCCTGGACTGTATTTTCCCTTTCTTCTTTACATTTCATTTACGTTTGTAGTTACTTGTGAGGTTCTCGATACCCTCGTGGGGTCGGCATGGATGTCGGTATGGTTATGTTTAGTTGTCCTTTTATGTACTTCCCTTTCCTTTCATTTCTGTTGGCCGTTGGAAAAAAAAAAAAAAAGGGGAAACCCAAAGAAAAGATTGCGAACATTGTTTTCAAAAACTCGAGTGTCGTGTGGGCACTGTTTTCAAAACCATGTGGATTTATGCTGTTTCCGAACACGTTTTACAAACTCTGGGTGCCGGGTAGGCGCCGTTTTCAACGACTGTGGATTTATCCTTTCAAAACCCCTTGGCCGTGGTTGTTACTCAGTTATGGTACTTAGTTGTATGTTAGAACTGTTGTGATTGAATGGATGATTGCGTTTGGGACTTGTATTAGCTGCTACGCCGTGCATATACAGAGGAGGCTCTGTCCGTTTGCAGAGTGACTCTGTGTATGCGGCGGGTCTGGGCATGCGCCGGGGAAGAAGGTTTATTTTTCAAAAAAAAAAAAAAAAAAAAAAAAAATTTTACGCGCCAAATGAGTACCTTTTGTGAACCGTTTCCGCTAAAACAAACCCCCGGGGCGTGACAGCGGCACCCACTGAGAACTACTGTGGGAGGTAGTTCTCACACCCGTCGTGGTGTCTTTTCCCCAGGGACTTCAGCTCCAGTTCCTGCGGTGCCAGTAGCTGATCCTGCTCTTCCAGACCGAGGTAAGGGAGTCGCGAGATAGATCCCTTCCCCCTTCAGCTTCAGTGTGTTATAGAGGTACCCTTATATTTTGGTTGTGTCATGTTTGAGAGATTATGTAGTGAGGTATCGAGTTGTACTTTTCTTCTTTCTTTGAGAGACTTTTGTATTTGTTGGTGAGGACTTATTGTATATTGAGAGTTGTACTTATTTTATTTCTAGCAGTTTATTTTGCTCTGATATCTGTTTAGTGTAGTATCTTCCTTTTTGCAGGTTAGACGCTACGCCTCTACAGGGCTTCCTGTAGGGGCGGCGGATCTGTTGGCGAGCCCGGGGTACAGTCTTGACCCCGGGGCGTGACAGATTAGAGTGGTATCAGAGCCTAGGTTTTAGGTCATTGAGGACTTAGGAACCCTAGGCTTGTGGTTGGACCCTAGGATGACTCACGTGAGAGCCGTGATTTTAGCGGGAGTCTTGATTGGGTTTCTAACTCTTCTGAGCGGATCGGAATGAGTGATTGACATGTCTTCCTTCTGTGGCAACTATGTTGGCTGCAGACAACATAGTACTTCAGGAAGGGGGACATGCCGTTAGACTTCCGCTTGATTGGGTCGAGTGCTGTTTGGTGTTGTCTTGATGTTTGCTTGTGGATTGCAGGTGGGCACGATGCCTCCTCGACGCAGGATGCAGACACGTCCTCAGTCTTCCTCCTCCCATGAGCTTGAGCAGGAGGAGTCACCTCAGGGTCAGCAGGGTGAGGGGCAGGAGCTTCGGGCTCAGATGGGCCATTTGTCTGAGACTCTCCGACGTCAGGTGGAGATTTTACGGCGCCAGGAGGAGATCATGGATCGGATGACGCGCATGATGGAACAAAGAGTACAGCCGGTGGTAGCACCTCTAGAGAGTTTCCCTGTACCTTCCTCGCCAGCGGTGGCACCCCCAGTTGTGCCAGCAGCACAGGCAGCCCCTATTGCACCGGTTACCAGTGGTCAGGCGTCCGGGACGGTAGGACAGTTGACCCCGGCAGTGCAGCGAGAGGTGTTTGATTTGTTGACGAGATTTCGTCAGACTAATCCACATCGTTTTTCGGGGCAGAGTTCGGAGCACAGAGAGGCGGTGTTAGCCGGGGTGGCTCCAGCTTCCGCAGGGATTGTGGGGGCAAAGCGCCCAGCACAGGATGTTGAGGGACAGACCAGTCGGCAGGGACCTCCGAGACCCCCACGCTCTCATCCTCAGGGTCGTGGGTTTCGGAGGCGCTCGAGGTCAGGTGGTTCCCGGCAGCAGCCACGGTATCAGTAGCACCAGCCTAGACAGCAGCGCCAGCAGCAGCGACGTGAGTGCGTCATCTGTGGCGGCCCTCATCCACCGTCGCAGTGTGACCAGAGGCGGGGACGGTGTTTTCGATGTGGAGAGTTGGGACATTTTCAATCAGTTTGTCGCCGAGCCGTTCCGTCAGTGCAACCCCTTGCTACAGCACCTCTCTTGCCAGTTCAGGAAGCAGAAGCCACTCCCCCAGGGCACCATCAGACAGAGTGGGGTATGACGTCGGGACAGACGGGACGACGGTCTTCAGCGCCTAGTGGACGAGATTATGCAGCCATGGTAGAGAGCACCCCAGCAGCAGATCCTATCGCCGCAGGTATGGCCTTATTTTCAGTAAAGTTAAGTGGGTTTTTGGACACCGCTGCATCTTTCCGCACATGTTAGTAGAGCATTTGCATCTCGGCATGATTACGGGATAGGAATTTTATTGCTTGCATGAGTGTTTGGATTCTTCCCAGTATCCTACGAGCAGAGGTGTATTTTGGGGCATGATCGAGACAGCTGAGATCTGAAGAAGTGCGCCAGCAGGTGTGACGATCTTGTTACAGCTCCAAGAATTGGTTTGAGTACGTGGGGTGGACCCGCTGGTGCGGTATCCTGCAACATTTGATTGTGGATGGAGTACATTGGCCTTTCCGCGAGCTGGATAACAGGAGATCTTTTCCGCAGGGCACTGAGGCATCTTTCCTGCAGCAGTGGTTGTGACACCCCCGGAATTTGGATTAGTCCTCTATATAAATGATATAATAGGACTAAATCTCTAACCCGGCTATAGCATTTTGGATGGTAGCAAGATCCAAGAGGAACATGAGAGTTAAGCGTGCTAGAGCTAGAGTAGTTCTAGGATGGGTGACACCCTGGGAAGTGGGGCGTCACAGTTGGTATCAGAGCCATTCACCAGCCGGAAATGTGAGATGAGTCTCGGCTGA
The DNA here is from genome assembly GCA_029168755.2 of Tillandsia fasciculata. Lineage (NCBI taxonomy): Eukaryota > Viridiplantae > Streptophyta > Magnoliopsida > Poales > Bromeliaceae > Tillandsia > Tillandsia fasciculata. Next base: position 35,010 of record JAQOTM010001054.1, on the reverse strand, counting down.
GCCAGGGTTATATAGCGGGTAGAGCGAGGCTCCCCGGCTAATGACCGTTGTGAGTGGAGTGCAGCTCATCACAAGGTCGGCTAAGGCTAGCGAGATGAGTCTCACATCGCCTGGTGCTTGTGAGTGTGCTTGAGCCTGACGTGGACGTCAGGGCTTAAAGGGGGGAAGAATGTGACACCCCCGGAATTTGGATTAGTCCTCTATATAAATGATATAATAGGACTAAATCTCTAACCCGGCTATAGCATTTTGGATGGTAGCAAGATCCAAGAGGAACATGAGAGTTAAGCGTGCTAGAGCTAGAGTAGTTCTAGGATGGGTGACACCCTGGGAAGTGGGGCGTCACAGTGGTTTCAATGGTTTCGGGTTAGGTGCGACTGGTCGAGCGTAGGTGACGCCTAGGACTAGAGGGTTTGTCCCTAGGGGTCTCGCGTAGAATTGTGTTTTTCTTTTTAGGGGCACGGATAGACCGTAGCTTCCGTTTTGTTGCCACAGCAGGAACGACATCAACACCTCTCTCCCTCTTTTCTTACTCTTGTGCCGAAATTTGCGAACTTTTCGCTAATTTCAGTTGTTTTCTAAATTGGAGAGTTGAGGGTTGATGACCGTCCTACTGGTGGGGCCCTTTCTTTTTCTGTTAAGTTTTGCGGCGTAATTCGAATAGTTGGATGCGTAGAGTTGGCTGTTCTTCTTCGTCCCCGGTGTTTGGGAATTTCTGAGTTTTTCGCGGTTGGACGCGCTTTGTGGGGAGTTTGTAGCGACTGGGGAGTTGGAGTTTGAGCTGATGGATGCTTACCTTTGGGCGTGGGGACTCCCTTTTGAGCTGTGTTTGTTTCGAGGACGAAACTTTCTTTTAGTGGGGGAGGATGTGAGGACCCGAATCCCCACTTTAAGGTTTACTGTTGGTTTGGAGGCTTCAGGGAGCGTGTGTGTGCGTGTCGGGCTCCAGATTTGAGTTTCTGGTGAAATTGGAGCTTGTTTCTTCTCTGGGAGTCCATTTTGGGTGTGTGAGGTGTTTGCGCGCTTATTGGAGCCAAGAATGGGACCCGGAACAGAAATTGGATCAAGTTTACTTTTCCGGGAAATTTTGGGAAATTTTAGAAGCGGAATTTGGCCGAACGGACCTCGGATTTGGATTCAGCGCGCGAAAACGAGCGAAATGGACTATTTACTTGAATTTTTCGGAGCCCGGACGCGAAAACACGGAAACCGAGGCACAGGTTACTGTTCCGGCGGCCGGAGAGGCGCCGGCGGCGGCGGAGCGCGGCGGCGGGCGGCGGCGCAGGCGCGCGGTCCACCGCGGGGCGCGTGCACCGGGCGCGGGCCACGTGGCGCGCTGCGGTTGGCCGGCGCAGCGGGCGCGGTCCACGGGCCTTGGCGGGGTGTACGGTGGACCGAGGGTAGGCCACGTGGCATCCTGTGGTTGGTGCGGTGTTGTGCACGCGGTCCACGAACTTTTGGCTCTGGTGCACGGTAGACCGGGGACACGTGGCGTTGTGTGGTTGGCGGGTTCTGGTGCACCCGGTCCACACGGCGGTGGCGGCTGAGGCGGTGCCTCGGGGCGCGTGCCCGACCCGGTTCCGGCGGCGGCGCGGCCGCGCACGTCGCGCGACGTGCGCGTTGACCGGGTCGGCGTGGGGGCGCCACGTGGCGCCCCGTGGTTGGTCGGGCGCAGCGGTGCACGTCGCCTGGTCGGGACACGTGGCGCCGCTGGATTCGTCGGGGTTTGTGCGCCGGGTGCAGAGGGAGGATAAGGGACACGTGGCGGCCTGAGGAAGTTTCGGGCGCGCACAGTAACGGGCCGGCCCGTTACTGTAGCAGCCCGAAAACTTTCGGGCGCCCGAAAGTTGGGCCCGAAAGTGACTTATGTGGCTTTTTGGGCTGCATTTCGGGGAGAGGCTATAAATAGGCCCTTTGGGCCTTGATTTTGAGCTCTTTCCGAGGGGAATTAGCCATTGCTCCCTTTACCAAATTTCTTCCTCTCCCTCTTGGGAATCTCCTGGTGAAATTTCAGAACTTTTGGAAGCCGCGACGACTGTGTTTTCTGCCTCGTAGTGCGGAGCGACGGATTTCTGTTGGAGGCCCGTTATCGTCGCATTTCGGTCTAAAAATTCCACAGAGCTACCCCGACAGCCGTTTTCAGCGATTTTTGCGGCGTTGGATTCACGAGAGGTAAATCTTCGACTTTCGTGTTGAGTGTTTTGCCTAGATTTGGGTTTTTGGCACGGTTTTCGAGGCATTACTGAGCCGCTGTTTTGCTGTGAGATTCCTGGACAGCACTCACTTCGCGGATTTTTATCTCCTCATCCGGACATCGGAATTCGACGATTCAAGAGCCTATCGACATCTACACTTCGCGAGGATCGTCGTGATATTTTTATTGGAATTTCTGAAAAATTATTTTCAGGTGAAATTTTCGTGTGAACAGTAGCTGTGTATGCAGATTTTGGAATGTTGATTTTGTGTGTGAATTGTGTGTAATTGGGAATGGTTGTTGTACCCAGGACTCTGTAAGCACCGTTCTTGTGCTCTTCGCTTTGTGGACTTGGAAATTTGTCGGTTGCTGGACTTGTTATCTGTATCGTCCTGGACAGTTAGCGCGATCAGGTGGGTGATCCTGCTTTCAAAATCTATGGACTGCACTCTAATTCTATGAATGTAGTAGCATGCATGTTAATTTATGACTCCAATATTATGTGAGAACTGTATGTTAGTACCCACAGTTGACAGCTGTTAAATCTGATGACCTCATTGAACTACTTGCAATATTTGAACTCTTACAACATGGGAACTCAACTTAGCTTAGAATACCTGTTAAGTATTATACATCATGCTCCACCAGACTATAGTAAACTTAAACCTGCATTGGATTTATTCATTGCTTTAGTTTTCCCACAGTGGTTGTACTCTTGTCACTCTGGACATAGTGATTTTTCCCCGAGTCATGGGCTGGGAGGTTTATTAGCTGGGATTGCATTTGCACTCGCGTCTGGGGACCGAGTGGCGTCTGTAGCAGTCTGTAGACCGGCTTGCATTATGATAGTGATAGTGATAGTGATAGTGGATCTGGGATCTTTGGGACATGGTCATAGTGACAGTGTGGATTCTTAGCCAGTGAGTGAGACAGTGATTGGATCTTGGCCTGTTGTGGGGTGTATCCTGTTAGTGAGTCCGCAGGGTGAGTTGATGGTGAGGCGAGTGTCTCGGGTTTCGTGTGGGCTGGTCAGCTGAGTCGTAGAGTGAGCTCCGACTGTTGTGAGAGATGTTGAGGGTTGAGTTCATCTGAGCAGAGCGTGAGTGTGGATTTTGACCATAGCCTGCAATGCCACCTGCGCGACAGAGTGCGCGGATACTTTTCCTCGGTGGGGTCGCACCCCTCGAGAGCCACACCCGGGGTGGATATGTTACTCTTGTACCGCGACTTGTCGATGCATTCCCTCTGACTGAGCCAGTTTTGGCAGTTACGGATGCATTCCCTCTGACTGAGCCAGTTTTGGCAGTTACGGACGCAGTCCCTCTGACTGAGCCAGTTTTGGCAGTCACAGACACCGTCCCTCTGGCTGAGCCAGTTTTGGCAGCTACGGACGTTCTACGTAAGTCCGGTCCTCTAGGATATATCGGCAGTAGATTGGCGCAGGCTTGACTGGACCCGAGGAGGCAGTCAGTTCAGATTGAGTGACCTTACTGTTATGTTAGCAGATACATCATATTTTCATCTGTCCCGCTTTTTGAGCATTTTTAGATAGAGGCATGGTAGCAGTAGATGTTTTACTTTTCAGCTTCTCCATACTGCATTTCTTTTGTTACTTTATGCCTCTAGTAGACTTAGTGGGCAGACCGTCGGGCTTGTTGGCGGCACCCACTGAGAACTACTGTGGGAGGTAGTTCTCACACCCGTCGTGGTGTCTTTTCCCCAGGGACTTCAGCTCCAGTTCCTGCGGTGCCAGTTGCTGATCCTGCTCTTCCAGACCGAGGTAAGGGAGTCGCGAGATAGATCCCTTCCCCCTTCAGCTTCAGTGTGTTATAGAGGTACCCTTATATTTTGGTTGTGTCATGTTTGAGAGATTATGTAGTGAGGTATCGAGTTGTACTTTTCTTCTTTCTTTGAGAGACTTTTGTATTTGTTGGTGAGGACTTATTGTATATTGAGAGTTGTACTTATTTTATTTCTAGCAGTTTATTTTGCTCTGATATCTGTTTAGTGTAGTATCTTCCTTTTTGCAGGTTAGACGCTACGCCTCTACAGGGCTTCCTGTAGGGACGGCGGATCTGTTGGCGAGCCCGGGGTACAGTCTTGACCCCGGGGCGTGACAGATTAGAGTGGTATCAGAGCCTAGGTTTTAGGTCATTGAGGACTTAGGAACCCTAGGCTTGTGGTTGGACCCTAGGATGACTCACGTGAGAGCCGTGATTTTAGCGGGAGTCCTGATTGGGTTTCTAACTCTTCCGAGCGGATCGGGATGAGTGATTGACATGTCTTCCTTCTGTGGCAACTATGTTGGCTGCAGACAACATAGTACTTCAGGAAGGGGGACATGCCGTTAGACTTCCGCTTGATTGGGTCGAGTGCTGTTTGGTGTTGTCTTGATGTTTGCTTGTGGATTGCAGGTGGGCACGATGCCTCCTCGACGCAGGATGCAGACACGTCCTCAGTCTTCCTCCTCCCATGAGCTTGAGCAGGAGGAGTCACCTCAGGGTCAGCAGGGTGAGGGGCAGGAGCTTCGGGCTCAGATGGCCCATTTGTCTGAGACTCTCCGACGTCAGGTGGAGATTTTACGGCGCCAGGAGGAGATCATGGATCGGATGACGCGCATGATGGAACAAAGAGTACAGCCGGTGGTAGCACCTCTAGAGAGTTTCCCTGTACCTTCCTCGCCAGCGGTGGCACCCCCAGTTGTGCCAGCAGCACAGGCAGCCCCTATTGCACCGGTTACCAGTGGTCAGGCGTCCGGGACGGTAGGACAGTTGACCCCGGCAGTGCAGCGAGAGGTGTTTGATTTGTTGACGAGATTTCGTCAGACTAATCCACATCGTTTTTCGGGGCAGAGTTCGGAGCACAGAGAGGCGGTGTTAGCCGGGGTGGCTCCAGCTTCCGCAGGGATTGTGGGGGCAAAGCGCCCGGCACAGGATGTTGAGGGACAGACGAGTCGGCAGGGACCTCCGAGACCCCCACGCTCTCATCCTCAGGGTCGTGGGTTTCGGAGGCGCTCGAGGTCAGGTGGTTCCCGGCAGCAGCCACGGTATCAGCAGCACCAGCCTAGACAGCAGCGCCAGCAGCAGCGACGTGAGTGCGTCATCTGTGGCGGCCCTCATCCACCGTCGCAGTGTGACCAGAGGCGGGGACGGTGTTTTCGATGTGGAGAGTTGGGACATTTTCAATCAGTTTGTCGCCGAGCCGTTCCGTCAGTGCAACCCCTTGCTACAGCACCTCTCTTGCCAGTTCAGGAAGCAGAAGCCACTCCCCCAGGGCACCATCAGACAGAGTGGGGTACGACGTCGGGACAGACGGGACGACGGTCTTCAGCGCCTAGTGGACGAGATTATGCAGCCATGGTAGAGAGCACCCCAGCAGCAGATCCTATCGCCGCAGGTATGGCCTTATTTTCAGTAAAGTTAAGTGGGTTTTTGGACACCGCTGCATCTTTCCGCACATGTTAGTAGAGCATTTGCATCTCGGCATGATTACGGGATAGGAATTTTATTGCTTGCATGAGTGTTTGGATTCTTCCCAGTATCCTACGAGCAGAGGTGTATTTTGGGGCATGATCGAGACAGCTGAGACCTGAAGAAGTGCGCCAGCAGGTGTGACGATCTTGTTACAGCTCCAAGAATTGGTTTGAGTACGTGGGGTGGACCCGCTGGTGCGGTATCCTGCAACATTTGATTGTGGATGGAGTACATTGGCCTTTCCGCGAGCTGGATAACAGGAGATCTTTTCCGCAGGGCACCGAGGCATCTTTCCTGCAGCAGTGGTTTCAATGGCTTCGGGTTAGGTGCGACTGGTCGAGCGTAGGTGACGCCTAGGACTAGAGGGTTTGTCCCTAGGGGTCTCGCGTAGAATTGTGTTTTTCTTTTTAGGGGCACGGATAGACCGTAGCTTCCGTTTTGTTGCCACAGCAGGAACGACATCAACACCTCTCTCCCTCTTTTCTTACTCTTGTGCCGAAATTTGCGAACTTTTCGCTAATTTCAGTTGTTTTCTAAATTGGAGAGTTGAGGGTTGATGACCGTCCTACTGGTGGGGCCCTTTCTTTTTCTGTTAAGTTTTGCGGCGTAATTCGAATAGTTGGATGCGTAGAGTTGGCTGTTCTTCTTCGTCCCCGGTGTTTGGGAATTTCTGAGTTTTTCGCGGTTGGACGCGCTTTGTGGGGAGTTTGTAGCGACTGGGGAGTTGGAGTTTGTGCTGATGGATGCTTACCTTTGGGCGTGGGGACTCCCTTTTGAGCTGTGTTTGTTTCGAGGACGAAACTTTCTTTTAGTGGGGGAGGATGTGAGGACCCGAATCCCCACTTTAAGGTTTACTGTTGGTTTGGAGGCTTCAGGGAGCGTGTGTGTGCGTGTCGGGCTCCAGATTTGAGTTTCTGGTGAAATTGGAGCTTGTTTCTTCTCTGGGAGTCCATTTTGGGTGTGTGAGGTGTTTGCGCGCTTATTGGAGCCAAGAATGGGACCCGGAACAGAAATTGGATCAAGTTTACTTTTTCGGGAAATTTTGGGAAATTTTAGAAGCGGAATTTGGCCGAACGGACCTCGGATTTGGATTCAGCGCGCGAAAACGAGCGAAATGGACTATTTACTTGAATTTTTCGGAGCCCGGACGCGAAAACACGGAAACCGAGGCACAGGTTACTGTTCCGGCGGCCGGAGAGGCGCCGGCGGCGGCGGAGCGCGGCGGCGGGCGGCGGCGCAGGCGCGCGGTCCACCGCGGGGGCGCGTGCACCGGGCGCGGGCCACGTGGCGCGCTGCGGTTGGCCGGCGCAGCGGGCGCGGTCCACGGGCCTTGGCGGGGTGTACGGTGGACCGAGGGTAGGCCACGTGGCATCCTGTGGTTGGTGCGGTGTTGTGCACGCGGTCCACGAACTTTTGGCTCTGGTGCACGGTAGACCGGGGACACGTGGCGTTGTGTGGTTGGCGGGTTCTGGTGCACCCGGTCCACACGGCGGTGGCGGCTGAGGCGGTGCCTCGGGGCGCGTGCCCGACCCGGTTCCGGCGGCGGCGCGGCCGCGCACGTCGCGCGACGTGCGCGTTGACCGGGTCGGCGTGGGGGCGCCACGTGGCGCCCCGTGGTTGGTCGGGCGCAGCGGTGCACGTCGCCTGGTCGGGACACGTGGCGCCGCTGGATTCGTCGGGGTTTGTGCGCCGGGTGCAGAGGGAGGATAAGGGACACGTGGCGGCCTGAGGAAGTTTCGGGCGCGCACAGTAACGGGCCGGCCCGTTACTGTAGCAGCCCGAAAACTTTCGGGCGCCCGAAAGTTGGGCCCGAAAGTGACTTATGTGGCTTTTTGGGCTGCATTTCGGGGAGAGGCTATAAATAGGCCCTTTGGGCCTTGATTTTGAGCTCTTTCCGAGGGGAATTAGCCATTGCTCCCTTTACCAAATTTCTTCCTCTCCCTCTTGGGAATCTCCTGGTGAAATTTCAGAACTTTTGGAAGCCGCGACGACTGTGTTTTCTGCCTCGTAGTGCGGAGCGACGGATTTCTGTTGGAGGCCCGTTATCGTCGCATTTCGGTCTAAAAATTCCACAGAGCTACCCCGACAGCCGTTTTCAGCGATTTTTGCGGCGTTGGATTCACGAGAGGTAAATCTTCGACTTTCGTGTTGAGTGTTTTGCCTAGATTTGGGTTTTTGGCACGGTTTTCGAGGCATTACTGAGCCGCTGTTTTGTTGTGAGATTCCTGGACAGCACTCACTTCGCGGATTTTTATCTCCTCATCCGGACATCGGAATTCGACGATTCAAGAGCCTATCGACATCTACACTTCGCGAGGATCGTCGTGATATTTTTATTGGAATTTCTGAAAAATTATTTTCAGGTGAAATTTTCGTGTGAACAGTAGCTGTGTATGCAGATTTTGGAATGTTGATTTTGTGTGTGAATTGTGTGTAATTGGGAATGGTTGTTGTACCCAGGACTCTGTAAGCACCGTTCTTGTGCTCTTCGCTTTGTGGACTTGGAAATTTGTCGGTTGCTGGACTTGTTATCTGTATCGTCCTGGACAGTTAGCGCGATCAGGTGGGTGATCCTGCTTTCAAAATCTATGGACTGCACTCTAATTCTATGAATGTAGTAGCATGCATGTTAATTTATGACTCCAATATTATGTGAGAACTGTATGTTAGTACCCACAGTTGACAGCTGTTAAATCTGATGACCTCATTGAACTACTTGCAATATTTGAACTCTTACAACATGGGAACTCAACTTAGCTTAGAATACCTGTTAAGTATTATACATCATGCTCCACCAGACTATAGTAAACTTAAACCTGCATTGGATTTATTCATTGCTTTAGTTTTCCCACAGTGGTTGTACTCTTGTCACTCTGGACATAGTGATTTTTCCCCGAGTCATGGGCTGGGAGGTTTATTAGCTGGGATTGCATTTGCACTCGCGTCTGGGGACCGAGTGGCGTCTGTAGCAGTCTGTAGACCGGCTTGCATTATGATAGTGATAGTGATAGTGATAGTGGATCTGGGATCTTTGGGACATGGTCATAGTGACAGTGTGGATTCTTAGCCAGTGAGTGAGACAGTGATTGGATCTTGGCCTGTTGTGGGGTGTATCCTGTTAGTGAGTCCGCAGGGTGAGTTGATGGTGAGGCGAGTGTCTCGGGTTTCGTGTGGGCTGGTCAGCTGAGTCGTAGAGTGAGCTCCGACTGTTGTGAGAGATGTTGAGGGTTGAGTTCATCTGAGCAGAGCGTGAGTGTGGATTTTGACCATAGCCTGCAATGCCACCTGCGCGACAGAGTGCGCGGATACTTTTCCTCGGTGGGGTCGCACCCCTCGAGAGCCACACCCGGGGTGGATATGTTACTCTTGTACCGCGACTTGTCGATGCATTCCCTCTGACTGAGCCAGTTTTGGCAGTTACGGATGCATTCCCTCTGACTGAGCCAGTTTTGGCAGTTACGGACGCAGTCCCTCTGACTGAGCCAGTTTTGGCAGTCACAGACACCGTCCCTCTGGCTGAGCCAGTTTTGGCAGCTACGGACGTTCTACGTAAGTCCGGTCCTCTAGGATATATCGGCAGTAGATTGGCGCAGGCTTGACTGGACCCGAGGAGGCAGTCAGTTCAGATTGAGTGACCTTACTGTTATGTTAGCAGATACATCATATTTTCATCTGTCCCGCTTTTTGAGCATTTTTAGATAGAGGCATGGTAGCAGTAGATGTTTTACTTTTCAGCTTCTCCATACTGCATTTCTTTTGTTACTTTATGCCTCTAGTAGACTTAGTGGGCAGACCGTCGGGCTTGTTGGCGGCACCCACTGAGAACTACTGTGGGAGGTAGTTCTCACACCCGTCGTGGTGTCTTTTCTCTAGGGACTTCAGCTCCAGTTCCTGCGGTGCCAGTAGCTGATCCTGCTCTTCCAGACCGAGGTAAGGGAGTCGCGAGATAGATCCCTTCCCCCTTCAGCTTCAGTGTGTTATAGAGGTACCCTTATATTTTGGTTGTGTCATGTTTGAGAGATTATGTAGTGAGGTATCGAGTTGTACTTTTCTTCTTTCTTTGAGAGACTTTTGTATTTGTTGGTGAGGACTTATTGTATATTGAGAGTTGTACTTATTTTATTTCTAGCAGTTTATTTTGCTCTGATATCTGTTTAGTGTAGTATCTTCCTTTTTGCAGGTTAGACGCTACGCCTCTACAGGGCTTCCTGTAGGGACGGCGGATCTGTTGGCGAGCCCGGGGTACAGTCTTGACCCCGGGGCGTGACACTAGGTCTCGCCGCCGAGTATCAGTGTAGCTCCTCTGGCGACTCTGGGCTATCTCAAGATGTCGGCGAACCAATCTGACTTTCTCCTCTGCCTCCAGCAGTAAGTTCGGTCCCAAAGTCCTCCTCTCACCCACGTCACTCCAATACAGGGGTGACCGACACTTGCGTCCATACAACGCCTCAAACGGAGCCATCTGGATGCTCGCTTGATAGCTGTTGTTGTACGCAAACTCAACCAATGCTAAGTGCCGGTACCACCCTCCTCCAAAATCCATAACGCACGCTCTCAACATGTCCTCGAGGGTCTGTATGGTGCGCTCAGACTGTCCATCGGTCTGTGGGTGGAATGCTGTGCTAAAACGGAGCTGGGTCCCCAAGGCTGACTGAAGACTCCCCCAGAAGTGCGATACGAACCTCGGGTCCCTATCTGATACAATCGAGGTGGGTATACCGTGCAGTCTCACTACCTCATCCAAGTATAACTGCGCAAGTCGCTCCAACGGCAAAGTCATCTGTACAAGCAAAAAGTGTGCAGACTTGGTGAGTCTATCCACGATAACCCAAATCGCATCGGCCCCACTCTGCGCCCTCGGCAGTCCAGTGACGAAATCCATGGTGATGTGGTCCCACTTCCACTCGGGAATTGGAAGACTCTGCAACTTGCCAGCAGGAACACGATGCTCTGCCTTCACTTGCTGGCAAGTTAAACAATGAGTCACGAATCTTCCAATATCCCGCTTCATTCTGGGCCACCAAAAATGTGCCTTGAGGTTCTTATACATCTTAGTACCACCAGGATGAATGGTATAAGGTGTATAATAGGCCTCCCTCAAAATCTGATCTCTGAGCTCAGTGTCCATAGGCACACACACTCGGTCCCTGTACCGTAGTACTCCCGAGCTATCCACTGCAAAATCCTCTAACTGATCAGCCTGAATCTGCGATCTAATCCGAGTCAAGTGGGGGTCCTCACTCTGTGTCTCTCCAATCCTCTCCAACAGAGTGGGCTGCAAGACCATAGACATGAGTCTAGCAGAGACCCCAGGGGATACAACCTCAATCTGTATGCGCCTCATCTGCTCCACAAGCGATGCCTGCTGGGTGATCAACATGCTCAAGCTCTGCGCTGACCTCCTACTCAAAGCATCTGCCACTACATTGGCCTTGCCGGGGTGATAAAGAATACTCACATCATAGTCCTTTAGCAACTCCAACCACCGGCGTTGCCTCAAATTCAGCTCCTTTTGTGTGAACAGGTACTTCAAGCTCTTATGATCAGTGTAAATCTCATAATGCTCCCCGTAGAGGTAATGCCGCCACAACTTCAGCGCGAACACCACGGCTGCAAGCTCCAAATCATGAGTAGGGCAATTTTTCTCATAATCCTTTAATTGCCGTGAAGCATAAGCAATTACCCTACCATGCTGCATCAGAACACATCCCAAGCCGCTGTGAGAGGCGTCACTGTAGATCACAAATCCATCGCCCATCACTGGAAGTGCTAAAACTGTTGCCGAGATCAATCTCCTCTTCAGCTCCTCAAAGCTCTCCTGGCACCGCTCAGTCCAAACAAACTTTATCCCCTTCCTGGTCAAACTGGTCAGGGGAGTAGAGAGCTTCGCAAAGCCCTCTACAAAGCGACGGTAGTAACCTGCTAATCCCAAAAAGCTACGGACCTCAGTAACCGTCGTCGGCCTAGGCCAATCCCGAACAGCATCAATCTTCGTCGGGTCCACTGCCACTCCTGCGGCTGATACAACGTGGCCTAGAAAAGCAACCTCCCGGAGCCAAAATTCGCAATTTTTAAACTTAGTGTAGTGAACCGGAATTTGGAATATAAATAAATGTAAATAAAATTGTGATGACCTGGATCTCTGCAGAGTTGTGGTAGGGTCATCGGCGACTTCGGGGGAGCCTGTTCTGTGTTTCGGGAGGTGTTGGTGCATGATTTGATACAAGTGTTGAACCTCGAGCTTTATTGGATCACTTGGGTAACCGCAAGACCCCGTCGGATGTTTGGAAGTGTTTTCGCGCAAATCGGATATCAAATTTGGACTCGGCGTGAAATTCGGATTGAAAATACCTTTCCGGGAGCCTCCGGCAAATTTTAGGATTGGAATTTGGCAAAACGGACGGCGAATTTGGATTCAGCGCGCGAAAACGGTCAAAACGGACTACCCACTTTTTTTTTTTTGGTGCTCGGGTACTGTTCACGGCCGGAACAGTACTTTCCGGCGATCGCCGGCGGCGGGCAGCGCCGGCGGGCGGCGGCGCGGCCTCGGGCAGGCGGCACAGCGGCGGCGCGCGGCGCGGGCAGCGCGGGCAGGCGGCCGGTCCACGCGGCCCGAGCGTGCACCGTGGCGGTGCCACGTGGCGGATGGTGGTTGGGCGGCTCACAGCGCGCGGTCCACGGAGTTCTTCGGGTGCACGGTGGACCGGTCAGTGGACACGTGGCGTTACGTGATTGGTGCGGTGTTGTGCTCCCGGTCCACGCAATGGGTGGAGCAGGTGCCGTACGCGACGTGCGGGCAGGTGCGACGTGCGCGGTCCACAGCGCGGTGCAAGGTGGGTGTGGCCACGTGGCGCGTCGTCATTGGCGGGCGCACGTGCACCGGGCGCATTGGAATTTTTTGAGGACACGATGTGTATTTTCCGAAAAGATTTTTCTGGTTTTCCCTTAAGTTGCAACCCGAGGGCTCTTCAAGGGGGATTTTCGACCCCTTCGAGACCTCAGCTCGAAGGGGAGGTGAGAAGGAGATTTCTTCTCCTTCAAGTGAGGATTACACCCGCCAAGTTTCAGGATTTTAGGAGGCTCAAATCCCGAGGTTTTGGATTTTACGGCGCGGCGCGACGTTGCATTTCCTGTGTTCTTCTTCGGCGCAGCAGCAGTGTTTTAGCTCTCCTGGTCTACCCCGAGATCATTCTTCTGTGATTTTTGCGCCGTTGGCTTCACAACAGGTAGGGCTTCAACTTCTATTTTGATCGCGCAATCTCATTTTGACTCCTTGGCACGGATCCCGAGGCATTAATGTGACCCCTTTTTCTGTGAGGAATGTGAGGACAGCATCGGAGTATTTTGGCCGTATCTTCGCGCACGAGCGTCTGACGGAGACGAGCTTATACAACTTTTTCATCTACAGATCGCAAGGAACGCGCTCGTATTTTTTTGGAATTTTATGAGATTTATTTCGAGGTGAAAATCACTGTTTTCTCAGTGTACTGTGTGCAGTCTTTTTCCGCAGTTGGTTGTTTGGATTACCACCTTGCCGAATTTATATCTTGTCTTACCGAACTCAGATTTGGACGTGCAAGGTACCGTTCGAAGCTATCGACGCGAGGATCGCTGTGATATTTTTCTTGGAATTTTCTGGGCACTTTCTGCAGGTGATAATTTAACAGTTTTGGGACAGATATTGTATGTGATTATAAGAGCATTATTTGGGAGCCTAAGTGTAATTAGTAGATTTTGTATTGTACCAGGAGTATTGCGGGTGTGCTGAACTTGTGGAGCAAGGATTGGAGTTTTTGGTATTTTCAGCTGTACGGATTTGGACAGTTGCACTTCAGGTGGGTGGTTGCTTTATCCCTCTTTTCTGACTTACCCACTAGGAGTATTAGAGAGATCCTTCTTGGACATCCATGATTGATAATTGTAATTGGGACTTGCATGCTTGTGGATATCTGATAGTGGTTGGGACTTGTACATGTTTGTATGGATAGAATGTTAGCGTTTAAACTTGCATGTGGAATGGAATATTTATTTTGGACTATATGATTATCCTGTTAGTGGTTGGTACTATTTGAGGATTTTATGACATGCATAGGTGAATAGTGATGCTTTATTATGGAACATGGATTATAGACATGTGTGGTTGGATAATGTTTTAGCATGATGGTTATATCTATGCGGAGCTATTAATTGTTACACATGTGGAACCACTATTGGACACCTTTTCCTTTATTTCCTTGAGAACACTTGCATGCTTGTATGGACATCTAGATAGGCCATCTTTTATCGCTACACTTTCATGCTGGAACTTGACTTAGGAGAAACCTTGTTTGCTTCTTTTCTCCTTTTCGTTAGTCAGGTGGTTCTTGTTGCTCGGGTTTGAGCAGGGGTTTGGGATAGTGTAGCCGGGGCCTGGATTGTGGATTATGGGTTTTGGCGGCGACCGCGGATATTGGGCGGTTGACCGGATGTCGGTTATAGGACATCGGTGATAGGGCATGATTATGGACTATAGGGTTTTGTGGCAACCGCGGATGGTAGGCGGTTGACCAGATGTCGGATGTGGGACATGATTGTGATTGTGGGTTATTCCGGCGACCGCGGATATTACGCGGTTGACCGGAGGTCGGTTGTGAGACCTGGTCGTGGATTTTGGGGTATTGCGGCAATCGCGGATATTGGGCGATTGACCGGATGGTTACTTTTGCATCTGATTGGGAATCAGTTTTCTTTTAGTGGAGGGTTGTGTTCCACTGGGGCTTTATAGTTGTGAACCAGTCCTGCTTTTGATACTTATTACACCGGCGCGGTTATTGCCCGGTGATGCTTTCCTCGTGTGGGTCGCTCCCCTCGAGTTCCCCTCCGGAGGCCGGGGTCAGACAGTTATTGACGGTTTTGCTATCACATCGGCGCGGCTTATTTGCCCGATGATGAGGGCGGCAGCAGGAGTTTTGCTATCACATCGGCGCGGCTTTCTTGCCCGATGATGAGGGCGGTACAGATTGGGTTCATCTGGGACGGTTGGTTATTGTTTCTTACGGTTATTCCAGTCTAGGACTGCATTTTAGAGGCATAGTAGTGGTAGATTTCCCTTTTTCAGCAGTTTCATTTCTTACCACTCTTCTTTCCTTTTCGCCTCTGGTAGACCTAGTGGGTGCGTCAGAGTTTGAGGTTTTACCCACTAGGGGAGGCTACTGGTTTACTAGTAGTTCTCACCCCCATTCTTCTTTTCTCTTTTTCTTCTCCCTTGTTTTGCAGTGTCTTCTGTGGGTGCTGCTGGGCTTTCAGCGGCGGGTCGAGGAGAGAGGACGGCTGAGTAGATAGATCTCGAGGCAGGATGAGCGTGTTAGCTGGACTGTTGGTGTACCCATGTTTTCCTCAGACGGTTGTACTTTCACCTTTGGGACTGGCTTTTGCCAGCAGGTTGTATTTTTTATTTTGTGAGCTGGGAGAGACTGATGTATCATTTATACAGATGTATTGTATTTTATTTCCAGCTTCAGTCTGAGATGTATTAGTTTTAGTTCAGCTCTGTTTTTATTGCTCTTTTATTATATCTTTTATATCTGAGCAGGTTGTTGGCGCTTCGTGTACACGGGAAATACTGTGTGCACGGCGGATCTGTAGACGGGCCCGGGTTCTGGTTTACACCCGGGGCGTGACAGATTAAGTTGGTATCAGAGCTTAGGGATAGGTCAGTTGGGACTTAGGAAACCCTAGGCTTATGGCGGGCCCTAGGATGTTAGGGTGTGAGAGACGCGACATTTTGCGAAAGTCGGTGATTTGGTTTTGACTCTTCCTGTGAGTGAAGAGGGATCGACATACCCTATTTTTGTGGGACAGTTATGTTGGCTGCAGACAACATAAAGTTACAAAAATAGGGGGATGTCTTTGACTTTCGCTAGATTGGGTCGAGTGTTGGGGTGTGCTGATTTGCGGTTTTGTCGTGGTGAGCGGTGTCTCCCCGACGTTGGGCCCTGACCCGGGTGCACCTTGGTGCGGCAGTTGGGTCTGGGCTGGTTGTTTCGGGCCGGATACCCAGATTGGGGTCTGAGAGTTCCGGACCCGAAGGGTAGTAGTGTTGGGGGGCAGATCAGCAGCGCAGTGACACAGTTGTCGGAGCAGCGCAGTGACACAGTTGTCGGAGCAGCGCAGTGGCGCAGTTGTCGGAGTAGCGAGTAGCCCCCTCCGTGCTGACGTTTAGTGTTGAGGCACCGAGGCAGGGTGGATAGTTGACAGCGGGTAAGCTGTGGGATTGCGTCGATCGAGTGAGCCAGTTTTGGCGGATGAGTCATTCCGATTCGTGGGATTGGTATGGAGGCTTTGGAGACCGGGTCTTGTTCGATGGGGGACAATTTTCTTGGGGAGCCAGGCCCGGAGGTATTGGTGTACTTGGGTTGCTTGAGGGTTATCTTCGCCTCTATGGTTTTGATTTTGTGCGTGAGGTGGATGTTTCGCAGTGGTTGAGTGGCCTTTTTGGCTGGTGTGGTTGAGGGACTTGCATTGGATATCGCGGGAAGTAAAGAGGTACTTGGATCGAGCTAGTGTGCCGATGGACTTGTGGTTGGATCATCTGAGGCTGAGGAGGAGCGGATGCGTATACCGATGTGGACTACTTGGTAGCTCGAGCGGTTAGTCCAGCTGTACTTGGTTGAGGTAGTACGGATTCCTGGAGTGCCCACCTTTATTTTTGTTCTTGTTAGAGACCCGAGGATTGTATCGTGTCCCTGGAGGAGGTATTTGACAGCTTGGGGAGCTTGAGTGGCGGATGATCGGATAATTACCCCCTCTATCTGGTTGAGATTCCGTGTTGAGGAACGACTTTAGTTTCGAGGACGAAACTTTCTTTTAGTGGGGGAGGATGTGATGACCTGGATCTCTGCAGAGTTGTGGTAGGGTCATCGGTGACTTCGGGGGAGCCTGTTCTGTGTTTCGGGAGGTGTTGGTGCATGATTTGATACAAGTGTTGAACCTCGAGCTTTATGTCACGCCCCGGGGGTTATATTTTAGCGGAAACGGTACACAGAGGTAAGCGTAAGGTGCGTACAAAATTTTTTCTTTAAAACCTCCTTCCCCGGCGCGTGCCCAGACCCGCCACATATACAGATTCACTCGAAAGTCGGGCAGAGTCTCCTCTGTATATGCACGGCGTCGCGGCTATTACAACCGTCAAACACAAGCAATCACTTCCAATTAATCACAATAGTTCGAAGTAGTATGGTGCATGAAGACAAACAATACCCGTGGCCAGTCAAGTTGAAAGTATAAACTCACTGTTTTGAAAACAGACCCACACGGTCTGAGGTTTTGAAAACCGATTTGGAAAATGGCATAAATCCACAAGGTTTGGGAAAACGGGCCCACCCGACCCTAGACTTTTGAAAACAGTTTACGAAGTCCTTTTTCTTTTGTTTTCTAGTTGATTTGTTTAGAAAACGGCCAACCGGGAATGATAAGGAGACAGTAGTGCGTAACCAGAATGAAAGTACTCAACATCCACACGACCCCACGAGGGTATCGAGAACCACACAATAACCTACAAATCCGAATGAAATGCAGAGAAAGTAAGTACAACAGCATACTAGGGCCGCCTCGGCCCGACTGCTACCGCCTCGGCCTCACCGTCGCCTACCTCTACCCCCTGGAGGTACCTGTCACAGAGTGGGTAGTCAGCGACACTATCACAAAAATAGTACTAAAGCAGTAAAGTAGTACCAAACCATAAAGTGAGACTAGCCGAAATAACCGCTCTACTCGTAACGGTAACTCGCAACCACCTGTACCACCTGTAACATCTGCAACCCCGGTAACACCTGTAACACCTGACCGCGTCGGGATCCAATCCCGGCGGTCCCACACCTGACCTTATCGGGATCCAATCCCTATAGGTCCCACCGCTCGCACCTTCGTGCCTCAAACCCCACACCTACGGGGGCCCCACTACGTCACCTCGTGGGTAAACACGGGTCAAAGACCGCCTTTCCGGAAAAGAGCACCCTTTGCGGTGGCCAAACCGCGGATGCGCGTGTCGCACTCGAGCATAGTAACAAAACACGGGGTAATATAGTAAACCATAGAGCCATCAGTGTTAGTACAGGTTAACATAATATTTAATATCCTCCCCGGAACACTAACATTACTAAACCTCGGGAGAAAAACCCACCTTGTTGTCGCGCTCCTGACCGATGTTAGGTTCTCTCGCGTCTCGGGTACCCGCCCGGGCCTACACGAATCTCGATTTCGTTGGCTAGGGTTGAACGAGGGAAGACTCGCCCCGTCTGGTGTGCCCGGTCCCAAGGCAAAGGATGTACGGTGTTCCTCCTCCTCCTTGATTGCTCCACCGGTTACTCCACGCCGATTGACAGCGGTAAGGAAGGTTTGGGGAATCGAAAGTTTGGGAAATGGTTTTCGCTTTTCTTTTGGGGTTTCGTACGCAGGGGGTTTAAGGGGAGTTGTGGGGAAGTGGCCGGTAGTTGGGGGAAGTGGTGGGAAGTGGGGCGGTTAGTGGGTAGTTGTGGGGAAGTGGTGGGAAGTTGGGGCGGTTAGTGGGTAGTTGTGGGGAAGTGGTGGGAAGTTGGGGCGGTTAGTGGGTAGTTGTGGGGAAGTGGTGGGAAGTTGGGGCGGTTAGTGGGTAGTTGTGGGGAAGTGGTGGGAAGTTGGGGCGGGAGTTGTACGACGGAAAAAAAAAACGCGGAATTGATTAAAACGGGTGCGAACCGGGGTCCGACCCGCCTCAAAAACCGTGCTGGTTGCCTGAATCGTTAGCCAACTTCCGGAATTTATTCTGGAAGCACCCGACGTCGGAATTCAAATCCGATTGCACCGCCATTCTCCGTTTCGCGAGCTTTATTAACTAGAAATACCCGCGAGTCCCGACGGTCTGACCGGGAACAAGAAATTATGGATCACCCTCCGAGTCTAATTGAACAATAAATAAAACCAAAAGCGGACTCAAGCAATTATTTTAAACCAGTGGTTACTACATCACTCACCTCTTAAAACGAGTTTCGTCCTCGAAACTCATTCCTGGTTCTCGGTGAAGAGATGGGGGTAACCCTCCCTCATCTTCGATTCCAGCTCCCACGTCGCCTCCCGCTCCTCGTGGTTGTTCCAGAGCACTTTCACGTAGGGGATGACTCGGTTTCGAAGTGTCTTGCTTTCTCTTGCTAGGATCCGCACCGGGGTTTCCTCGAAGCTTAGGTCCTCCTTTAGTTCGAGCGTCGAGACGTCCAGGACATGCGACGGGTCGGGAAGGTATTTCTTAAGCATCGAAACGTGGAACACATCGTGAATCCGATCGAGGTTCGGTGGTAGGGCAAGGCGATAGGCTACTGGGCCAATCCGTTCCAGGATCTCGAATGGCCCCACAAACCGCGGGCTCAGTTTGCCTTTTAACCCGAATCGCCTGATTCCCTTCGTCGGCGAGACCCGCAAAAACACGTGTTCCCCCACCTGGAATTCTAAGTCGCGGCGTCTCCGATCCGCATAGCTCTTTTGTCGGCTCTGGGCGGTTAGTAAGCGCTGTTTGATGAGGCGCACCTTCCCTTCCATTTCCTCCACCAAATCGGGTCCCAAAATTTTTCGTTCTCCCAAGTCGTCCCAACAGATCGGGGATCGGCAGCGTCTCCCGTATAAGGCTTCGTAGGGTGCCATCTGAATGCTGGCCTGGTAACTATTGTTGTACGCAAATTCTACAAGTGGCAGGTAACGCTCCCAACCGATTCCCCAATCAAGTACACAGGCCCGAAGCAGGTCCTCTAACGTCTGTATCACTCGCTCTGACTGCCCGTCTGTTTGAGGGTGGAAGGCTGTGCTGAACTGCAACTTAGTCCCTAAGGCTCGTTGCAGACTCTGCCAAAACTTTGATACGAAACGCGTGTCTCTGTCTGATGTGATCGATG
Source organism: Tillandsia fasciculata (assembly GCA_029168755.2). NCBI lineage: Eukaryota > Viridiplantae > Streptophyta > Magnoliopsida > Poales > Bromeliaceae > Tillandsia > Tillandsia fasciculata. The sequence continues at coordinate 15,445 of JAQOTM010001054.1, read as the reverse complement.
CCGGTACTCCATGTAATCTCACAATCTCGCTGAGGTAGACTTGGGCCAACCGCTCTCTGGTCCAAGTTGTGTGAATCGGCAGGAAGTGCGCTGACTTGGTTAGCCGGTCCACCACGACCCATATGGTGTCATGTCCTTGTTGTGAGCGCGGAAATCCGGTGACAAAATCCATGGTGATATGATCCCATTTCCACTCCGGTATCGCTAAGGGTTGTAACTTTCCCGCCGGCCGTTGATGTTCCGCCTTTATCTGCTGGCATACCAAGCAATGAGCTACATATCGAGTCACATCTCCCTTCATCTTGGGCCACCAGAAGGTCTGTTTGAGATCCTTGTACATCTTTGTGCCTCCTGGATGGGTTGCGAAGTGATATATTCCAGGTGGTTCAGGCCGCTGACTTGCATACGTTCCAGAAAGTGGTCGACCGGGCCACTGTTGTAGAGCGTGGGTTCACCGTTACCCGTGCTAGGAGGGAGGTCTCGGCACATCATGAAGATAGGAAACGGCTGCCGCAGAGCTACGGGGGGGGAACAACTGCAGGGAGCCGACCCCCCAAACGGTGGAGGACACCGTCGGGAGCACGGAGCGCACCTACGGGAGAGCCGAGGCCAAGAGACAGGCCTTGTGTAATCTGCGGGGGAGCGCACCGAGTGTTGGAGTGTCCCCAGAGAGGCGATCATTGCTTCCGTTGCGGCAAGCAGGGGCACTTCCGCCGCAGCTGCCCCCTTGTCGTGGGATCAGCCTCCTCCGCCGCTTCCACGCCTTCACCACAACTCGCGGGGCGGGGGAAAGCTCCTATGGGGTCGACCTCTAGGCCCCCGGCTACGCGGCACGAAGAGGATAGGCAGCCTCAACCGGGCGGGCGAATTTATTCCATGACCCGCCAGGAAGCGGACCCGCCGGAGCACGTACTTGCAGGTATAACTTCGATTTCAAATTCACGCGCTAGAACCCTCTTTGATACTGGGGCAACACACTCGTTCATTTCACGCGAGTACGTGTTTTCGCATGACCTCGAGGAAACACCTCTCCAAAGTAAGTTGACGGTCCAGACCGTGGGTGGAACACTAGAGGCGACTAGCTTGGTAGCCACTTGCCCGATTAAATTAGGGCGGCTATGTTGCCCTTGGGATTTAATAGTAATTCCCTTGAAGGAGTACGACGTTGTTTTGGGCATGGACTGGCTCTCAAGGTACCAAGTTTCCCTAAGAATGTGTACCTAGCATGCAAGAGCACCTCCTTCCCGGCAGTCATCTCGGCGGTTCGAGCCAGGAGTCTGATAGAGGGTGGGTGTGTGGCCTTTTTGGCATCGGTAGATCTGGTTACCCGACCCTCGACGACACCTTCAGACATCCCGGTGGTGAGGGACTTTCCCGATGTCTTTCCGACGGAGCTGCCTGGGATACCCCCTGAAAGGGAGGTGGTGTTCCCTATTGAACTCTTGCCAGGTACTCAACCCATAACGAAGGCACCTTACCGAATGGCCTTCGCGGAGTTGAAGGAGTTAAAGGCGCAACTGGAAGACCTCTTGGACAAAGGGTTTATCAGGCCGAGTGTGTCACCCTGGGGCGCACCAGTGCTTTTTGTACGGAAGAAGGATGGAAGCCTGCGACTTTGCATCGACTACAGAGGAATAAACAAAGTCACGGTGAAAAACAAGTACCCCCTGCCCAGAATCGACGACCTTTTCGACCAATTACGCGGAGCGACGGTCTTCTCAAAGATTGATCTACAGTCAGGCTACCACCAGCTTCGGGTTCGGAACAAGGACATTCCGAAGACCGCTTTCCGGACCCGGTATGGTCATTACGAGTTTACGGTCATGCCGTTCGGACTTACGAACGCCCCGCAGTCTTTATGGACATGATGAACCGGGTCTTCAGACCATTCTTAGACCGTTTCGTGGTGGTCTTCATCGACGATATACTAATCTACTCTTCCACCGACGAGGAGCACGAGGGTCACTTACGAACGATTCTCCAAACCCTTAGGGAGCAGAAGCTGTTCGCTAAGCTCAAAAAGTGTGAGTTCTGGCTACGCGAAGTGGGATTCCTGGGGCATGTGATCTCGGCAAAGGGAATCGCCGTGGACCCCAAGAAGGTGGAATCAGTGATAATGTAACGACCCGGCCCACTAGCAATAATAACTTGTTGGACCCAAACCACAGCCCAAAATGCTTAAGCCCAGTTATTATTACTAGTGTCCATGTCTATATAAACCCAATCACAATTCCATCCACGAACAGTTGCGCCTTGTGGGGTTCGTCCCTTATGACAAAAGGAACGCAATTTGCCAAGCGCACGAATTCGCGCTGATACTCCATAACCGTCTTGTTCCCTTGCTGAATGTGGTTTAGGTCGTCTTCCAGTTTCTTCTTGACGCTATTGGTGAAGAAGGCCCCAAACAATTCCTTTTTGAACGTCGTCCATGATGGAAGCACGGTGCCCGTGGTGGGATCAGGGCGCACCGTCTTCCACCATAGACGAGCGTTACCCTCCAAAAAGTGAACTGCCAGGGGAACGCGCTCGGGGTCCTCGATGAGTAAGTCCTCGAACAACTTTTCCATCGATCCTACCCATTTTTCGACGACCCAGGGATCAGTCGTCTTGTCACGCCCCCGGGGGTTTTTGAGTCATTTGAAGCGGAAAACGTGACTATTTTTTTTTTTGAAATAAGGTAACATAAACCTCAACCCCGGTGCGTGCCAGACCGCCACATACACAAATTCACTCTGTCCACGGACAGAGTCTCCTTTGTATATGCACGGCGTCTCATTTACAGCATATTGTTCAATCACATAATACATGCATCATTCACCAACCAACAACCATACCGTAGACATTCACCATCAATTAAAGCAAGTTTATAAAGCGGCATCAACGTTCGGAAAGGATAAAACCAGAGTTGTAAACCGTGCCCACTCGGCACCTCGTTTGAGAAAACGTTTTCGCAATCTAATGTTTATTCTTGAAACCATGCCGCGAATGAAAACATAAGGAAATACACCACATCCACAGTGCTAACTAATACTTGTCCACAAATAAAGTATCCACAAGCAAAACTAAAAATAGCATAAGGAGGAAATGAGTCATAAATACGATAACCAAGAGTCCGACTACGATCCTCACGACGCAGTCCCACCGCCATCCCGGCTAACGCACCTAGGAATACCTGTCACGGAGTGGGTAAAGTCAGTGACAAACAAAGTAGATGTGTAACAATATCAAGAGGGGAGAAACATACGAATACACCGAATACACCGTAACCTTTCGTTAGACACCTGTACATTAATTTAACCTGGGCACCAATCCCAGATCACCTGTCGGGGAGACGGAAGTCTCCCCTCGTGCACAAACACCTTTTTGATGCTCTTACCTCTTTCGCGGTGCTGGTGCGACACCTCAGCTGGCGCGAAGAGGTCCCCGCTTGCACCGTTACCTTTGCGGGGCACACGGGTCATAAAGACCACTCTTCCGGAAAAGTACACCCATGCGGAGGCCAATCCGCCTGTGTACGTGCAGCATCCGAAACCGGATTGCCAAGATTGGCGTGTGATGGGCACCGCGACCGCAGCCGCACAATTATTAGATAAATAACATTAATCGAAAGGTTAAACTATCCATCTACTTTGTTAGGTAAATTAAAGAGTACTTTTAATGACGATAGATGCACTTACAGCACCGGTTGCACTCATCGCAACCGTACCCACCTTGTTGGAGAGCAATCGGAACACCTATATCCTTCGCGCTCCCCCGCTGCGCACCCGGACCTAAGAAAAGTCCGCACGGACAATAATAGTCACAAACGTGTACAAACATCCCAAAACAAAAGACCCAATTTACCCCTTTTTGACGAAAAAGTCCAACACCGTTCGGTTCGCCGAAACCGGAACCCAAAACCGCTAACGGAATCTAACAAAACCCAATCTCTCAGTTAGTCGCCAACTCGGGGCGTCAACGGTCCAGCAGAGAAGCCCCGACGACGAAAACGATGAGAGAAAGACCCGACGGCGCGCCCCCGACAATTTCGTCGAGGCGCGGAGCGTCGGCGAAATCGGCACCCAACATAATAAAATAATGACCAAGTAGGTCCCAAGTGGCCATGACATGAAAGCCACTGAAATAACGATCCCAACGGCGAAAACCGCGCTCAAAACGGTGGAAAAACGGACCCAAACGGAGCAAAAGAACTCCGGGCTGTCGGATGGTGCATGAAGCAGAGCGTGGACCGGGTCTACGCATCGGCGGCCGGGCAGCGCGCGCCGGGTGCACGCAGGAAGCGTGCACCAGGCGGAACGGGCCGGGCCGTGCACGGCACTGGCGTGCGCCGGGTTCACGCATTCCACCGCGGCATCGCGCACCGGGTGCACGCCCAGCGCGTGCACCGCGCTGGACGGACGGGCCGGCGCACGATTTCGTGCGCCGGGTCTTGTGCTCCCGATGCTGCAGGCGTGCACCGGGTGCACGCCTGGACCCGTGGACCGCACTGTACGGAAACGCACAGTAACTTCCCGTTTTTCCGTTTTTTCGTCGTTTTCGCCCCCGTTTCGCGATTTCTTCTCCGTTTTCGCTCCCGTGCGATCCCGGCGACTACCCCGTGAACATGGTAACGACGGCGGCGGCCTCCCGTCTAACAACGGCGGCGGCGGCCTCCCGTTAACCCACTATGTCCCGCCGAAGTCGCCCGGAAAATTCCCGAAAAATTCCCGAAAAATTCCCGGTAAATCTAATAACCAAACCAACGACCGACGAACAACCAAAACGTCGATCGGAGGTCCGATAACAAGAAATCGGTTAAAGAAACCATCAATTAGATCCGATAAAAATCATCGGCCACACCCGATCATGAACGAACAAAACGTTGATCGAAAACCCGAAAAAGAAACCGCGATCGATGTACCAATTTAAAGCGACCTTTCAAGAACACGGAAAACCCCCGATTAATTTAACAACCGGAACGATGATCACTAACCTTAAATTTATCGGAATAAAAGATCCGATCTTGTTTCTCGCGGCGCCGGAGATCCGGATCCGCTCCCCGTAGACGATGGCGTCTCGTTCTCCGATCTCCGGCACGTGAATCGGGGCGATCGGGTTCCTCCGCTTCCCCCTTCTTTTCCTCTTTTCTCCTCCGGTTAGGGGTTCCGCCTCTTTTCTTTTCTCTCCTCACCGGTTGGGGTTTTCGGTACGCACGAAAGAGGCGATTTGAGAGGCGGTATTTTACAATTAGGGTTTCGTTGGTAACGGGGAATAAATAATCTGTTATTTATTTATCCCCTTTTTATCTAATTTCACACATACGCACCGTCAAAATCCCTTTCGGGTATTTTGACTCCGATTAATTAATTTATTAATTAATTAATCCTTACCGATAACCCTATTAGTTAATTGTTTAATTAATATCCTTACCGTCGATCCCTCATATTTGATCGTTTGATTTCTTTATTTACGTACGTAGGAAAACCCAAAATTCCCCGTTTCTATTTCTCAAGAAAATATCCGATTGACGGGATATTTCTCACCTTTAAATCCTGACCACCGATTATTTAATCACCTTTATTAAATAATCAAGGGAAATCAAATTCCCAATTGGATTCAAATTACCGGATATTTAAATCTTAATTTTAAATCCTGGCCACCGATTATTTAATCACCTTTATTAAATAATCCCGGGAAAACAAATCCCCGATTTAAATATCCGGATTTTATCTCTTATCCAATCCACGAGATAAAATCCCACCAATTTAAATCCCTTACTTAAATATCCGGATTTTATCTCTTACCCAATCCACGAGATAAAATCCCACCAATTTAAATCCCTTAATTAATTCGTACGTAGGAGGATTTAAATTTCCGTCACCGGATAATTAATTAATTAATTAATTAATTAATTATCCCTCCGAGATAACCCACCTTATCTCTAACGGGTGCAAGATATTTTGCACGGTTTCCGATGCGTGACTAACTACCGCGTCGCTAAGGATCCCGTTCCGGGAGACCCCGACATCGGATTTCGGATCCGATCGCACCGTCGGTCATCGTTTTTCGCGCTCTATCGCAGAAAAATACACACACCTTGTCCCGGCCGACTTTTGAAAATTAAATAATTTTATTTCGCTTAAGGCCTAAGCGATTACATGTGAGTTCAAAAATACCCCAAAGGGTCGGGTCACTACACCACTCACACTTTATAAAAAGTTTCGTCCCGAAACTTAACTCAAAACTCACTAAAACAACTCAGGAAAACATTCCCTCATCTTTGATTCCAGTTCCCACGTCGCCTCGCGTTCTTCGTGGTTGCTCCACTGGACCTTCACATAGGGGATCGTTCGGTTGCGCAACTTCTTGTCCTCTCTTGCCAAAATCCGCACCGGCGTCTCCTCGACGCTCATGTCCTCTCGCAACTCAATGGTGGAGGCATCTAAGGCATGAGAGGGATCTGCCAGGTACTTCCGGAGCATCGAAACGTGGAACACGTTGTGGACTCGTTCGAGGTTCGGGGGCAGGGCCAACCGGTACGCCACCGGTCCCACGCGCTCCAAGATCTCGAACGGTCCTACGTACCTTGGGCTCAACTTCCCTTTTATGCCGAAACGTCGGTTTCCCTTGGAGGGTGAAACCCGGAGCAGCACGTGCTCGCCCACCATGAACTCTAAGTCCCGGCGCCTGTTGTCCGCGTAACTCTTCTGTCTACTTTGGGCGGTCAGTAGTCTTTGTTTAATCAAACGCACCTTTGCCTCGGTCTCCTCCACTAAATCTGGGCCCAGAAACTTACGCTCACCTAAGTCGTCCCAGCATATTGGAGACCGACAGCGGCGCCCGTACAGGGCCTCGTACGGCGCCATCTGAATACTGGCCTGATAACTGTTATTGTAGGCAAATTCCACCAGGGGCAAACACCGTGCCCACCCTTCGCCCAAGTCCAGAACGCATGCTCGAAGCATGTCCTCCACGATCTGTATCACCCGCTCCGATTGCCCATCGGTTTGCGGATGAAAAGCTGTGCTGAAGTGCAACTTGGTCCCCATCGCTTGTTGCAGGCTTCGCCAAAAGTTCGACACAAAACGTGTGTCTCTGTCCGACGTGATGGATGTCGGTACACCGTGCAACCTTACTATCTCATCGAGGTATGTTTGTGCCAGTCGTTCCCGGGTCCACGTCGTGTGTATGGGCAAAAAGTGGGCCGATTTCGTCAAACGGTCCACGATCACCCATATCGCATCGTGTCCCTGTGGCGACCTCGGGAAACCGGTCACAAAATCCATGGTAATCATGTCCCACTTCCACTCGGGCACCGGTAAAGGTTGCAATTTTCCCGCCGGCCGTTGATGTTCGGCCTTCACCCGTTGGCACACTAAGCAGTGAGCCACAAATCGTGTCACGTCTCCCTTCATTTTGGGCCACCAGAAGGTTTGCTTGACGTCCTTGTACATCTTGGTTCACCCGGGATGCGCCGCATACGGGGCAGTATGCGCCTCCCGTAGGATCTCCTCCTTGAGTTCCGGTAGATCCGGCACGCAGATTCGTCCGCGAAATCGTATCGTGCCGTCGGAGTCCACCATGAAATCGCTCTCCTTGTCGGCGGTTATTCTACTCCGCACCAGCTGGAGTTGATCATCAGTCGATTGGCCTTCGAGAATCCTGTCCAGCAGAGTAGGTCTGACCACCAGCGTCAGAAGTTGGGCGACTGTCCCTGCAGGTACCACCTCTAGTCTCAATCGCGAGAACTCCGCAATTAGGCTATCCTGCTGTGTAATGGCGCTTACGTCCGCTTCCGCGGCCTGTCCTTTGCGACTCAGGGCGTCGGCCACCACATTGGCCTTTCCCGGGTGGTAGTGGATCGTCAGATCGTAGTCCTTTAATAGCTCAAGCCACCGCCTTTGTCGCAGATTTAGCTCCCTTTGGGTGAAAAGGTACTTGAGGCTCTTGTGATCTGAGTACACATTGCAGTGTGCCCCGTACAGGTAGTGCCTCCAAAGTTTGAGCACAAACACCACCGCTGCGAGTTCCAAATCATGCACGGGATAATTCCGCTCGTACTCCTTGAGCTGCCTTGACGCATAGGCGATCACCTTTCCCCGTTGCATGAGTACTCCACCTAATCCATTTCGCGACGCGTCGCAGTATACTTCGTAACCCTCCCCTGGCTCTGGCAGGGCGAGGATCGGAGCTCGCGTCAACCTGTCCTTGAGCTCCTCGAAACTCCTTTGACACTTGTCCGTCCAGACAAACTTTTCCCCCTTTTTGGTCAAACGGGTCAAGGGGGTGGCTATCTTGGAGAAGCCCTCCACGAAGCGCCGGTAATACCCGGCTAATCCTAGGAAGCTTCGAATTTCCGTCACCGTGGTCGGTCGGGGCCAGTCCGTCACCGAATCTATCTTCTTCGGATCCACCGCGACTCCAGCCGCTGAGATTACGTGCCCCAAGAACCCGACCTCTCGGAGCCAAAACTCACACTTTTTGAGTTTGGCGTAGAGTTTCTGTTCGCGTAGGGTCTGGAGGATGTGCGCAGGTGTTCTTCGTGTTCCTCATCCGTACGCGAGTAGATGAGGATGTCGTCGATGAAGACCACCACGAACAAGTCCAGGTAGGGTTTGAATACCCTGTTCATCATATCCATGAACACTGCCGGGGCATTTGTGAGCCCGAACGGCATCACCGTAAACTCGTAATGGCCATAGCGAGTACGGAAAGCCGTTTTGGGGATGTCCTCCCCCTTGACTCGGACCTGATGATAGCCCGACTGCAGGTCGATCTTTGAGAACACCGTCGCCCCCCCCGTAACTGGTCAAAGAGGTCGTCGATTCTTGGCAGGGGGTACTTATTCTTGATCGTGACCTTATTTATCTCCCGGTAGTCGATGCACAACCGGAGACTTCCGTCCTTCTTCCTCACAAACAGGACGGGCGCGCCCCAAGGTGACGCGCTTGGTCTGATGAAACCTTTGTCCAAAAGGTCCTCCAACCGTGCCTTGAGTTCCTTCAGCTCCGCGAAGGCCATCCTATACGGTGCTTTAGTGATGGGCTTGGTGCCGGGAAGCAGCTCTATTGGAAAGTCAACCTCTTGCTCCGGCGGCATTCCGGGGAGCTCCGCCGGAATACGTCCAGAAATTCCCTTACCACCAAGCCTCAAATGTCGAATCGTCGGCACTAACCATTAACCCCAAAAGCCTGAGCTTTCAGAGGTGCGCATCCGATTCACTTATAGTGGTATACTCCGCACCACGGATCTCGACCAGACCCACCCACCTGGATGTTGGGTCTATTGTTGGGCCTCTTGCCGTTAGGTCTATTGCGGACCGCAGCCTACTCAACCTTTCAGGCTCACCCAACCCAACTCACTAGTCCCTTGGGCCTATTGTCTCAAGGCAGAAAGTTCGACCTATTTGACCCATAATAAAGGGCCAACACCAAAGACAACTAAGTCTTCGCATCCTTACTGGGCAGGAAGATACAGAGTATTTGCTCCTAAGGGTTCTCCTGGGGTCAAGACCAACATTACTCTTCGTAAGGGGTCTTTCCTGCTACTACTTCCCTCGGGTAGTGCGTCCTTTGTCGTGTCGTCGCATAAGACCCCTCATCCGTGTCGCGACTTCGAAAGATCATTCCCGGGTTTGGGGCAGTAAAAACGGAACTGTCCCAGTTTGTCACGTTAGAAGCAAATGTCGTGCTTCCGGAATGAATAATTTTCGCCGAGGTGCTCCTCTGTAGATGATGCATGGCCAGGCTCCGCTAGAAAATCCCCCTCCTGAGAAGGGCTGGGGTCGTTTCTCATCCCTGCTGTGTCCTGAGCTCTCCCGTCGGGCTTGAGACATCGTAATTCGCGCTCCACCGCGGTGGCTCTATCGTCCACCTCCTGGAAGGTGTGCAAACCCGCCGTTTGCACTACCTTGAAGATGTCGCTCCACAAGGGTTACTAACTGCCCGGCCATCTCTTGTAGCCGTTGTCGAAGAAGCTGGCACTCCGCCACTGTTCGCACCGTACTTTTTGCCCCTGCGTCCTCCGCTGATAACCCATTTCGGGCCATCGTCCGCTTGTAAACAAAGAAACCTCGTTAGGCCTAAGGTTATCACCCTAGCACCTAGACTTACATTTACACCTATATTACGTTCCCGTTTTCCCGTACTCTCACGTACTACACCTACACCTTGGTTATCTCATTTCCCATTTGCTTGTGGCACCTAGCACTGTGGATGTAAACCTCGTCTACTATGGTTGTGGTTGCATTTTCTCTGATACCATTTAATCTGTCACGCCCCCGGGGGTTTTTGAGTCATTTGAAGCGGAAAACGTGACTATTTTTTTTTTTTGAAATAAGGTAACATAAACCTCAACCCCGGTGCGTGCCAGACCGCCACATACACAAATTCACTCTGTCCACGGACAGAGTCTCCTTTGTATATGCACGGCGTCTCATTTACAGCATATTGTTCAATCACATAATACATGCATCATTCACCAACCAACAACCATACCGTAGACATTCACCATCAATTAAAGCAAGTTTATAAAGCGGCATCAACGTTCGGAAAGGATAAAACCAGAGTTGTAAACCGTGCCCACTCGGCACCTCGTTTGAGAAAACGTTTTCGCAATCTAATGTTTATTCTTGAAACCATGCCGCGAATGAAAACATAAGGAAATACACCACATCCACAGTGCTAACTAATACTTGTCCACAAATAAAGTATCCACAAGCAAAACTAAAAATAGCATAAGGAGGAAATGAGTCATAAATACGATAACCAAGAGTCCGACTACGATCCTCACGACGCAGTCCCACCGCCATCCCGGCTAACGCACCTAGGAATACCTGTCACGGAGTGGGTAAAGTCAGTGACAAACAAAGTAGATGTGTAACAATATCAAGAGGGGAAAACATACGAATACACCGAATACACCGTAACCTTTCGTTAGACACCTGTACATTAATTTAACCTGGGCACCAATCCCAGATCACCTGTCGGGGAGACGGAAGTCTCCCCTCGTGCACAAACACCTTTTTGATGCTCTTACCTCTTTCGCGGTGCTGGTGCGACACCTCAGCTGGCGCGAAGAGGTCCCCGCTTGCACCGTTACCTTTGCGGGGCACACGGGTCATAAAGACCACTCTTCCGGAAAAGTACACCCATGCGGAGGCCAATCCGCCTGTGTACGTGCAGCATCCGAAACCGGATTGCCAAGATTGGCGTGTAATGGGCACCGCGACCGCAGCCGCACAATTATTAGATAAATAACATTAATCGAAAGGTTAAACTATCCATCTACTTTGTTAGGTAAATTAAAGAGTACTTTTAATGACGATAGATGCACTTACAGCACCGGTTGCACTCATCGCAACCGTACCCACCTTGTTGGAGAGCAATCGGAACACCTATATCCTTCGCGCTCCCCCGCTGCGCACCCGGACCTAAGAAAAGTCCGCACGGACAATAATAGTCACAAACGTGTACAAACATCCCAAAACAAAAGACCCAATTTACCCCTTTTTGACGGAAAAGTCCAACACCGTTCGGTTCGCCGAAACCGGAACCCAAAACCGCTAACGGAATCTAACAAAACCCAATCTCTCAGTTAGTCGCCAACTCGGGGCGTCAACGGTCCAGCAGAGAAGCCCCGACGACGAAAACGATGAGAGAAAGACCCGACGGCGCGCCCCCGACAATTTCGTCGAGGCGCGGAGCGTCGGCGAAATCGGCACCCAACATTATAATAAAATAATGACCAAGTAGGTCCCAAGTGGCCATGACATGAAAGCCACTGAAATAACGATCCCAACGGCGAAAACCGCGCTCAAAACGGTGGAAAAACGGACCCAAACGGAGCAAAAGAACTCCGGGCTGTCGGATGGTGCATGAAGCAGAGCGTGGACCGGGTCTACGCATCGGCGGCCGGGCAGCGCGCGCCGGGTGCACGCAGGAAGCGTGCACCAGGCGGAACGGGCCGGGCCGTGCACGGCACTGGCGTGCGCCGGGTTCACGCATTCCACCGCGGCATCGCGCACCGGGTGCACGCCCAGCGCGTGCACCGCGCTGGACGGACCGGGCCGGCGCACGATTTCGTGCGCCGGGTCTTGTGCTCCCGATGCTGCAGGCGTGCACCGGGTGCACGCCTGGACCCGTGGACCGCACTGTACGGAAACGCACAGTAACTTCCCGTTTTTCCGTTTTTTCGTCGTTTTCGCCCCCGTTTCGCGATTTCTTCTCCGTTTTCGCTCCCGTGCGATCCCGGCGACTACCCCGTGAACATGGTAACGACGGCGGCGGCCTCCCGTCTAACAACGGCGGCGGCGGCCTCCCGTTAACCCACTATGTCCCGCCGAAGTCGCCCGAAAATTCCCGAAAAATTCCCGAAAAATTCCCGGTAAATCTAATAACCAAACCAACGACCGACGAACAACCAAAACGTCGATCGGAGGTCCGATAACAAGAAATCGGTTAAAGAAACCATCAATTAGATCCGATAAAAATCATCGGCCACACCCGATCATGAACGAACAAAACGTTGATCGAAAACCCGAAAAAGAAACCGCGATCGATGTACCAATTTAAAGCGACCTTTCAAGAACACGGAAAACCCCCGATTAATTTAACAACCGGAACGATGATCACTAACCTTAAATTTATCGGAATAAAAGATCCGATCTTGTTTCTCGCGGCGCCGGAGATCCGGATCCGCTCCCCGTAGACGATGGCGTCTCGTTCTCCGATCTCCGGCACGTGAATCGGGGCGATCGGGTTCCTCCGCTTCCCCCTTCTTTTCCTCTTTTCTCCTCCGGTTAGGGGTTCCGCCTCTTTTCTTTTCTCTCCTCACCGGTTGGGGTTTTCGGTACGCACGAAAGAGGCGATTTGAGAGGCGGTATTTTACAATTAGGGTTTCGTTGGTAACGGGGGAATAAATAATCTGTTATTTATTTATCCCCTTTTTATCTAATTTCACACATACGCACCGTCAAAATCCCTTTCGGGTATTTTGACTCCGATTAATTAATTTATTAATTAATTAATCCTTACCGATAACCCTATTAGTTAATTGTTTAATTAATATCCTTACCGTCGATCCCTCATATTTGATCGTTTGATTTCTTTATTTACGTACGTAGGAAAACCCAAAATTCCCCGTTTCTATTTCTCAAGAAAATATCCGATTGACGGGATATTTCTCACCTTTAAATCCTGACCACCGATTATTTAATCACCTTTATTAAATAATCAAGGGAAATCAAATTCCCAATTGGATTCAAATTACCGGATATTTAAATCTTAATTTTAAATCCTGGCCACCGATTATTTAATCACCTTTATTAAATAATCCCGGGGAAAACAAATCCCCGATTTAAATATCCGGATTTTATCTCTTATCCAATCCACGAGATAAAATCCCACCAATTTAAATCCCTTACTTAAATATCCGGATTTTATCTCTTACCCAATCCACGAGATAAAATCCCACCAATTTAAATCCCTTAATTAATTCGTACGTAGGAGGATTTAAATTTCCGTCACCGGATAATTAATTAATTAATTAATTAATTAATTATCCCTCCGAGATAACCCACCTTATCTCTAACGGGTGCAAGATATTTTGCACGGTTTCCGATGCGTGACTAACTACCGCGTCGCTAAGGATCCCGTTCCGGGAGATCCCGACATCGGATTTCGAATCCGATCGCACCGTCGGTCATCGTTTTTCGCGCTCTATCGCAGAAAAAACACACACCTTGTCCCGGCCGACTTTTGAAAATTAAATAATTTTATTTCGCTTAAGGCCTAAGCGATTACATGTGAGTTCAAAAACACCCCAAAGGGTCGGGTCACTACACGTCTCCCCCTCGAACGTGGGCGGTTCGAATTTCATAAAATCCGCCAGGTTGGCCCTCACTCGTTCTCGTTCCGCTCGCGTAAACCTCACCTCCCTGGCGGTGGCGGCGATGGCCGCGGAGGTACTCCGCCGAGGGCCCCCGGCGCCGGCCCCGCGGGCGCTGTTGCAGGTGATCCGTTGGCGTCGTGGTCTGGGTAGGTGCTAGTCGGCCGTTGCTGCCGGTAGAGGGGCTGCCCCTACCCCGGCCCCGGTCGCTTGCGGTGCTGTGGCCGGTGAAATTGGTCCTTGTGGAGGGGCAGGAGTGACTGGTTGCTGCTGCGTCAGTTGGCGCACATGTTCCGTAAGGGTCGCCAGCTGCCCCGCCATCTCCCTCAATTGTTGCCGCAGGAGCTGGTTTTCTGCAGCCGCTGGTGTCGGCGTCGCCCACCGCCCCTACATCCTCTGCCGATGCCTGGTTCGGACCATTGTCTGTACAGACACAACCACCCAGACTTAGCACTCAACTCTACTAGAAAGAACCACCGTAATATCGAGAAGGTAAGGAAAACGTTATCTACAAAAATCCCCTCCCCGATCTCTCACGTCCTAATTCTTAAACCCTGCATTTCATTTACTTGTAGTTAAGTGTGATGTCTCGGTGGATGTTGGGCCCGCCACTGTTGTGATTAAGTGAAATCTCTGATACCATCTTAATCTGTCACGCCCCGGGGTTATATTTTAGCGGAAACGGTACACAGAGGTAAGCGTAAGGTGCGTATAAAATTTTTTTCTTTAAAACCTCCTCTCCCCGGCGCGTGCCCGACCCGCCACATACAGATTCACTCGCAAGTCGGGCAGAGTCTCCTCTGTATATGCACGGCGTCGCGGCTATTACAACCGTCAAACACAAGCAATCACTTCCAATTAATCACAACAGTTCGAATAGTATGGTGCATGAAGACAAACATTACCCGTGGCCAGTCAATTTGAAAGTATAAACTCACTGTTTTGAAAACAGACCACATGGTCTGAGGTTTTGAAAACCATTTGGAGAAACGGCATAAATCCACAAGGTTTGGGAAACGGCCCACCCGACCCTAGACTTTTTGAAAACAGTTTACGAAGTCCTTTTTCTTTTGTTTTCTAGTTTGATTTGTTTAGAAAACGGCCAACCGGGAATGTGTAAGGAGACAGTAGTGCGTAACCAGATGAAAGTACTCAACATCCACCACGACCCCACGAGGGTATCGAGAACCACACAATAACCTACAAATCCGAATGAAATGCAGAGAAAGTAAGTACAACAGATACTAGGGCCGCCTCGGCCCGACTGCTACCGCCCTCCGGCCTCACCGTCGCCTACCTCTACCCACTGGAGGTACCTGTCACAGAGTGGGTAGTCGCGACACTATCCCAAAAATGTACTAAATGCAGTAAGTAGTACCAACCCATAAAGTGAGACTAGCCGAAATAAACCGCTCTCCTCGTTAACGGTTAACTCGCAACACACGTACAACATGTAACATCTGGCAACCCCAACGGGAAACACCTGTTAAACACCTGACCGGTCAGCGGATCACAATCCCGGCGGTCACACACATGACCTTATCGGGATCCCAATCCATAGGTCCACCGCTCGCACCTT
>JAQOTM010000114.1:271228-386067 GCA_029168755.2 Tillandsia fasciculata | reverse complement strand
TGACCGCCCAATAGGAAGCGCACGTGTCCTGCCTCTGTCCGCTGCACCCGGTGCACAGACCACCATGCACCGAACCAATGGTAGATGCCACGTGTCCTCCGCCGGTGCACGCCCGCCGCGTGGAACGGCCGCCTGCCCGCGCACCCGCGCGCTGCTCGCGCCCTGCCCGCGCCGCGCGCCGCCCTGTGCCGCCTGCCCGAGGCCGCGCCGCCGCCCGCCGGCGCTGCCCGCCGCTGCCGCTTGCCGCCGGTGATCGGGAATTACTGTTCCGGCGATGAACAGTACCCGAAGCCCAAAAAAATCAAGTAGATAGTCCATCTGAAGCGTTTTCGCGCGCTGAATCCGAATTTGATGTCCGTTTCGCCAAATTCCCACTCTAAAAATTGCCGAATGCCCCCGGAAAGGTATTCTTAGTCCGAAATTCGCGCCGAGCCCAATCTTAATATCCGTTTCGCACGAAAACACCTCTAAACATCCGTCGGGGTCCCCCGATCACTCGCGTGATCCATTTTTAAGCCCGAAGTCAACACTTGTGTCCAATCGTGCCCCGAACACCTCCAGCACACCGCGTAGGCCTCCAATGGCCACCCCAATGCACCGCAACAGCTCTGCGGAGATCCAGGTCATCACAATCGTCCATGGCATTCTTTTCAGTATGGGAGGAGTTGGACAATGAATCAGATGTACTTGCCATTAGGCACATGAAGGGTGAAGATGTGGACGCGTGGAACGCCGTTGCGTTGTTCTCTTCATCACTGGAAGATGACTCATTTGACGTTGAGGTGTCATCCCAAGTGACTGCTTGCATCGCCTTCTTCTTTGCCGGATTCTTATTGGGACACTCCGTTGCAATGTGGCCGTAGCCTCGACATTTGAAGCATTGTACTTGTCCCTTTGAGTTTTTCTTATCCTTAGAAAAACTCTCTTGCTTTCTTGACTTGTAGTTTGAAGAACCCTTGCCTTTCTTTGACTTTCCGAAGAATGGAGTTTTGCTTGAATTACCCCTTCAAAAATTTCGACGAAACTTCCTTGTCAAGAGAGCCAGTTGCTTCTCGAAATCCTCCATAGATAGGTTCTCGTCATCGTCTGAGGAGGATGAATCCGTGTCTTCTTCTTTGGTTGATTTCAATGCAAAACCTGAAGACTTAGAAGAGGATGCTTTTCCAGAAGAATAGTTAGTAGGAAATGTCATTTCATAAGTTTGAAGTGCACCAACTAATTCTTCTACATGGATTTCGTCCGGATGTTTAACTGTTTCAATGGCTGTAACCTTGGAACGAAATCTTTCAAGAAGAGTCCTTAAAATCTTTCTTACAACTTTAGATTCTGAAATTTTCTCTCCCAAGTTAGCACATGTATTCACGATGTCTTGCAATCGTGTATAATAATCTGTGAATGATTCATTTTCTGCCATGAAAATGGAGTCAAACTTGCTCGTAAGCATTTGCAGTTTTTGAACCTTCACAAGGTTTGTTCCCTCATGTGTAACTTGTAGAACATCCCAGATTTCTTTTGCAGTCTCACATGTCGAGACGTGAGAGAACTCAGTTTGCGACAAAGCATTAAATAAAGCGTTAACACCTTTGCCATTATAAGAAGATAAATCAATCTCTTCCTTGCTCCATTTCGACCTTGGTTTGATGGTGCGAACATCAGCAATAATTTCAGTTAGATTAGACCATCCTAATTCAATTGATTGCCACACCCGTTCGTCAATGGAAATTAAAAAGGCTTTCATCCGTACTTTCCAGTAGGCATAATTTGTTCCATCGAAGAATGGGGGTCTGTTGATGTTTCCACCTTCAACCATTGTTTACAACCCTATTCACGCTCCGATACCACTTGTTGGGTTATGTATAATTGGATCTAAATAGGGAAAAAACACCTAGAGGGGGGTGAAAAGGTGTAAACAGTAAACACTCAAAAAATCATTGCGCAATAAAACCAATGCGGAAATAAAATAAACACGCAAGATTTTTACGTGAAAAAACTCCAAACCGGAGTAAAAAACCACGGGACCGATCACACGGCAAAATCCACTAGAATTAAACACGTACAAGGTGATATACCGTACTCACAGATGACTCAACCTTTTCCATACGCTCCTAGTAGATCTTCTCCGCTCGCTCCGCAACGCTTCTCGAATCTACGATCAGCGCCCAACGCCGAATCCATGGCGTCCAACGTCGAGTCCACGACGTCCGACCGAATCCACGGTCTTCACCCAGTAGCACGTCTCGAATCCACGAACGTACCTCGCTCCGAATCCACGAGAGCGGTTGCACCTTGAATCCACAAGGCCACGCGAGTCCACGCGCCGATTTTGGGAAAATCGTTGTTTTTGGGTGGTGATAATCCGCCGAATACTTAGATTAGAAATAGATCGGAAATACCATCTAAGTATTCATTAATTTGATTCTACTCAAAATCTGAGTTTGGAAAACCTAGAATCAAATTAATCAATATAGATGAAGAAACATAGAATTAATTCTATTGATTTCCTTTCTTCTCTATATGTGGATTTTTCTTTTTCGGTCGTATATTTCGTATTTCTATCTCTCTCTACCTTAAAAATGAATCGAATGGTCTATTTATAGGTTAGAAACCATTGGAAGAAGATAAGCATAAAAAACTAACCATTTCTGGAAATTCACAGGACGACAGTCCGGACTGGAATTGGCGGTCCGGACTGTCTCAGCGAAACAGACTTTTTCTAGAAAAGAGGACGTTCGGGGTCCGGACTGAAATTCCACGGTCCGGACTGTTCATGCAATTCCTTCAAATTTCACGTTCGGGGTCCGGACTGAAATTTCATGGTCCGGACTGGAATTGCTCATGAACAAACCTCTGTTCGGGGTCCGGACTGTAAAGCCCGGTCCGGACTCTGAACAAGTAAAATGTCCAGTTTTTGATTTTTATGCAATTACAAATTCATCCAAGTGTTTCTACACTATAACAAGTATTCGGATCACTAAAAATCTTTAGTTAAACATACCTGATCCTTTTGAATTCTTCTTTCTTGAGATTGAGGTATATGATCCAAGCTTCTCATCTTCAATCTTCAAGACTTAAACAAATTTCACGAAATACGCCAACTCAAATTCCGTAACAGACTTTAAAAACAAGCTGGGCTCCAACCCAAAAATACGTACTCATTTTTTGGTGCCACTAATCCCCTCGACTGTCAAGTAGCAGCCGCCTCTCCTTGAGAGGTCCCCATAATGCTAGTCGTGGGGTACATGGGTAATCATTACCATCTTTCCAGAAAAATACACCTTGTGCGGTGGCCAAACCGCCGGTGTGAGTGTAAGCAATATGAGCATATAAAAATTGCCATGCGACCTCAGTCGCCTCAGTTAGAACATAAAATAGTATTGCGACCTCAGCCGCCTCAGTTAGAATATAAAACGGATTTACATGCAATGGGGTTAGACAATTTACCAAAACATCTACTTTATCATGCAAAATACTCGGGAACGACATTACACGAAAATAACGAAAGGTACCCACCTGAAACGAAGATAACCGACCGCGCACGTGACCCTCCTAAGCAATCAGAACTTTTCGCGGCCTAATAAAATAACCAAAAACACAATTAAACACTTTGCCTAAACAGGCAAACTCAGTGGTCCCGAACGCTGTAACATGAATTCCTTCTATCCCAAAATAATAAACCGTGAAAAGCCAAAATTACTGTGCCAAGCGGACCGTGTCGGCAAATCAAAACTGTCGAGTCAAAACTGTCAAGCAAAACCGTAAAACTCGGATCACACCGGATCTCCAACGGTAAAACCGATGGTTAACAACAACCGGAACGCGACTATACCATCGCGAAACCCTATCGGAAACCCAAATCCGCTAAAGAGAAACCAACAAAACCCAATTTCTCATCTGGTAGCCAACTCGGGACGACGACGGTCAAGGCGAGGAAACCCCGACGGCGAAACCGATGAGAAAAAGGCCTGACTGCGCGACCCCGACGATTTTGTCAAGGCATGGAGCGACGGCGAAACTAGCACATGACATGGCGAAACGGTGGCCTAAATGACCCCGGGTGGCCATGCTAAGAGAAACGCGAAACGGTGATCCCAACGGTGAAAACAATGCTCAAAACGGTGAAAAACAGACCAAAACGAGTTACCGGGCTTCGGGTTCAAGGATGGTGCACGGACCAGGCGTGGAACCGGGTTTATAGAATAGTGGAGGCGCGGCGCAGACCCGCTCCCACAGGCGCGTGCCACCGGCGATTTGGGACGGGAAGATTAAGATGAAAAGCGTGCACCGGTTACCTCAATTCAAGAAAGAAGAATTCGAAAGTGTTAAGTTTTAAAGATTTTTGGTGATCCGAATACTTCTTGTAGTGTAGAAACACTTGGAAGAATTTTTAATTGCATAAAAATCAAAAACTGGACATTGGACATGTTCAGGATCCGGATCAGACCTTGCAATCCGGATCCCGAAGGGTGTTGTTCATTGGCAATTTCAATCCGGATCCTAGGCCATCCGATCCGGATCCCGAACATGGGAGTTTGGCTTATTGCATGAACGATCCGGATCGGACCTTGCGATCCGGATCCCGAACCCTTGGTTTTCTGGAAATCGTCTATCTCGTTACGCGATCCGGATCGCAGTAATCCGATCCGGATCGCCGTCCTGAAAACTTCCAGAAAAGGTTTGTTTTTGATCCTTATCTTCTTCCAATGGTTTCTAACCTATAAATAGACCCTTTATTCATTTTCTAGGGCAATCGGAAAAACGGGACTTAATAGAAAAATAAGCCGAAAGAGAAGATCCACATATAGAGAAGAAAGGAAATCAATAGATTTAATTCTATGTTTCTTCATCTATATTGATTGATTTGATTCTAGGTTTTCAAACTCAGATTTTGAGTAGAATCAAATCAATGAATACTTAGATGGTATTTCCGATCTATTTCTAATCTAAGTATTCGGCGGATCATCACCACCCAAAAAACAACGATTTACCCAAATCGGCGCGTGGACTCGCGTGGCCTTGTGGATTCAAGGTGCAACCGCTCTCGTGGATTCGGAGCGAGGTACGTTCGTGGATTCGAAGCGTGCTACTGGGTGAAGACCGTGGATTCGGTCGGACGTCGTGGATTCGACGTTG
Source organism: Tillandsia fasciculata (assembly GCA_029168755.2). Lineage (NCBI taxonomy): Eukaryota > Viridiplantae > Streptophyta > Magnoliopsida > Poales > Bromeliaceae > Tillandsia > Tillandsia fasciculata. The sequence goes on along the minus strand of JAQOTM010000114.1, from coordinate 380,937 downwards.
GACGCTGTGGATTCAGCGTTGGGCGCAGATCGTGGATTCGAGAAGCGTCGTGGAGCGAGCGGAGAAGATCGACTAGGAGCGTATGGTAAAAGGTTGAGTCGTCTGTGAGTACGTTATATCACCTTGTACGTGTGTTAATTCTAGTGGATTTCGCCGTGTTATCGGTCCCGTGGTTTTTTACTCCGGTTTGGAGTTTTTCCACGTAAAAATCTTGCGTGTTATTTTTATTTCCGCATTGGGTTTTATTGCGCAATGATTTTTTGAGTGTTTATTGTTTACACCTATTCACCCCCCTCTAGGTGTTTTTTCCCCTATTTAGATCCATATTAGTATAACCCAACAAGTGGTATCAGAGCGGGAATAGGGTTGTAAACAATGGTTGAAGGTGGAAACATCAATCGACCCCCTTTCTTTGATGGAACAAATTATGCGTACTGGAAAGTACGGATGAAAGCCTTTTTAATTTCCATCGACGAAAGGGTGTGGCAATCAATTGAATTAGGATGGTCTAATCCAACTGAAATTATTTCTGATGTTCGCACCTTAAAACCTAGGTCGAAATGGACCAAGGAAGAGATAGATTTATCTTCTTACAATGGCAAAGGAATTAATGCTCTATTTAATGCTTTGTCACAAACAGAGTTCTCTCGCGTCTCGGCATGTGAGACTGCGAAAGAAATCTGGGATGTTCTTCAAGTTACGCATGAGGGAACTAACCTTGTGAAGATTCAGAAACTGCAAATGCTTACGAGCAAGTTTGACTCTATTTCTATGGCAGAAAATGAATCTTTCACTGACTATTACACACGATTGCAAGACATCGTAAACTCATGTGCTAACTTGGGAGAGAAGATTCCAGAATTTAAAGTTGTAAGAAAAATTTTAAGAACTCTTCCTGAACGATTTCGCCCGAAGGTCGCAGCCATTGAAACAATTAAACACCCGGACGAAATGCGTGTAGAAGAATTAGTTGGTGCATTACAAACTTATGAAATGACATTTCCTACTAACTATTCTTCTGGAAAGGCATCCTCTTCTAAGTCTTCAGGTTACGCATTGAAATCAACTAAAGGAAGAAGACGCGGATTCATCCTCCTCGGACGATGACGAGAACCTATCTATGGAGGACTTTGAGAAGCAGCTCGCTCTCTTGACAAGGAAGTTTCGCCGCAACTTTCGAAGGGGTAATTCAAGCAAAACTCCATCCTTCGGAAAGTCCAAGAAAGGCAAGGGTTCTTCAAGCTACAAGTCAAGAAAGCAAGAGAACTTCTCAAAGGATAAGAAAAGTTCAGAGGGACAAGTACAGTGCTTCAAATGTCGAGGCTACGGCCACATTGCAACGGAGTGTCCCAACAAGAATCCGGCAAAGAAGAAGGCGATGCAAGTCGTCACTTGGGATGACAACTCAACGTCAAATGAGTCATCCTCAAGTGATGAAGAAGACAACGCGACAGCATTCCACGCGTCCACTACATCTTCACCCTTCATGTGCTTGATGGCAAGTACCTCCGATTCCTTGTCCAACTCCTCCCTTGTTGAAAAGAACGCTACGGACAATGAATCGAGAATTCTGAAGGTGAAGATTTTGCTCTTGCCTACCATAAGCTTTTGAGGGATTCAAAGAAACTGGCAAAGCAAAACCGGAGTTTGAGAGGGAGATTGCAGGATCTCGAAGAAGAAGCAAAAGGGCATCTTCTCTCTCAAACGCTCTTGAAGTGGAAAGGGATAATCTAGCCAAAGCAAATGTTTCCCTTCAAGAGAAAAATGAGCTTTTTGAGAAAGAACATGAGAAATGGTGGATAAAGCGAATTATTTCTCAAAGCTCTACGACGAGGCTCGACGGGATAAAATGGAAATGACAAAGACCATCTCCAACTAAAGATGACTTACAGCGATTTTCTTCTGGAAGGAGTAAGTTGGACAGGCTTCTTGGTCTTGGTCAAACAAATAAGTTCGGCCTCGGGTACACTCAAACTGGAGACATTCCAAGTTCGAGTGGGACAGTTTTTGTGCCTCAGTCGGTATCTCCTCCTCCGACACCGGAATTCACGACAAGCAACGACAACAAGCCTACTTCATCCTCCTCGGGATCGTCAAGAACTAAGGTATGTTTTCGTTGTGGCATTTCAGGGCACATAAGGAGAAATTGCAAGACGGGAGCCAAACGCACACCTCAAGCACCTCTTGCAATGACTACCAAAAGGTGATTCCTCAGAAATCAAATGCAAATCATTTGAAGGAAAAGAGCCTTGGTAGTTCACCGCTCAAGACGACTTCATCAAGGAGCAGCAATTCTTCTAACAAGACGCTTTCGCCTAGGAGAATAACTTCACGACCATTACCGACGCATTCCAAAAAGGTTTGGGTGCGCAAAGGTGAAATTTTCCCTTGTCTTGTTACTAATGTTTCTTTGCATGCATATGATAGTTCGTCTTGGTATCTGGATAGCGGGTGTTCCCGTCACATGACCGGTGACAAAAACTGTTTTCAAACCTTTGAGAAAATCTCCGGAGGACTTGTTGTTTTCGGAGATGGTCGGTCTTCCAAAATTGTTGGAAAGGGAACGGTAGCTATTCCGGATGGCCCGATTTTGAAAAATGTGTTATTTGTTGATGGCCTTAAGACTAACCTCATAAGCATAAGTCAACTTTGTGATAATGGTTATTCAGTTAATTTTTCATCTGTTGAATGTGTTGTAACTGATAAGGACCATGTTTTCTTTTTAAAAGGGGTTAGATCAGAAAACAATTGTTATGTAGTTCCTAGTAAAATTTCTGAAAAGTGTAACCTAGCTTCTTTGAAAAATGAAACACTTTGGCATGAAAGGCTAGGTCACATAAACTTTAAGGAACTTGCTAGAATTTCGAACAAAGATGTGGTCAAGGGGGTTCCGAAACTTTCTTTTGAACAAAACATTGTGTGTGGCGGTTGCCAAAAGGGAAAACAGTCTAGGACTGCACACAAGAACTTGAACCACATAGGTACAAAACGGCCTTTGGAACTTTTGCACATGGATTTAATGGGGCCAACTCGTCAACCATCTTGGGAGGTAAATGGTATATTTTCTTATTGGTTGATGATTTCTCTAGATATTCTTGGGTAGCATTTTTAAAAGAGAAAGCTGATACTTTTGATTCTTTTCACGAGATTTGCCATCGTATTATGATTGAAAAGAATGAAAAGATTACTCGTGTTAGAAGTGATAGAGGTGGAGAATTCATAAATTCTAAATTCATTGATTTTTGCATTTCAAACGGCATTAAACATGAATTCTCGGCACCCTATACACCTCAACAGAATGGTGTAGTCGAGCGCAAAAACAGGGTCGTACAGGAGATGGCACGTGTTATGCTTCATAGCCGGAACCTACCGTTATATTTTTGGGCTGAAGCGGTGAACACTGCTGTCTATGTAATTAATCGAGTGTATTTGCGCCCGGGGACTTTAAATACACCATATGAACTATGGTTTTGTAGAAAACCGAACATCAAATATTTTCGTATCTTTGGGAGTCGGTGTTTTATTTTACGTGACCGCGAAAATCTTGGAAAATTTGACTCTCGAAGTGACGAAGGGATTTTCTTAGGTTATTCTACAAACAGTAGAGCATATCGAGTTTTAACTTAGAATCTAAGACGATCGTAGAATCGATAAATGTTAAAGTAGATGAAGCTTTTCACTTTGCATCTGAAAAATCTACCCTCGATATCTCTCTTGATGATGATACACCTGCTAATGCATCTTCTTCTAACAATTCTTTCGATAATAATGATGCATCTAACGGTTCTTCAAGTTTATCTGATGTGCAGGAATCATCTCAAGTACCTCCGACTACTCCTTTACCTCAAACGTTACGCATCTCCAAGGATCATCCTGAATCGAACATCATTGGAGATCCACAAGAAGGAGTTAGAACTCGGAGACAATTGGTTTGCGGATTCGCTTGCTAGTATCTTTAATCGAACCAAAGAATGTTGATGAAGCTCTTCAGATGACTACTGGATTGAAGCAATGCAGGAAGAGCTCCATCAATTTGAGCGAAACAAAGTCTGGGAATTAACGAAGCCTCCGAAGCAACACAATGTGATAGGTACCAAATGGATTTTCAAGAACAAGAAAAATGAGGTGGTACTATCATCAGGAACAAAGCAAGACTAGTTGCTCAAGGCTACTCTCAAGTAGAAGGTATAGACTTTGATGAAACTTTCGCCCCTGTAGCTAGACTCGAGTCCATTCGTATCCTATTTGCGATTGCTTGTCATTTTAAAATCAAATTATTTCAAATGGACGTTAAGAGCGCATTTTTAAATGGTTTTTTAAATGAGGAAGTTTATGTGGCTCAACCGAAAGGTTTTGTGGACATAAACTACCTAACCATGTTTTTCGTCTGAAAAAGGCTCTTTACGGTCTGAAACAAGCACCGCGAGCATGGTACGAAAGGTTGACAAAGCACCTTTTGGAAAAGGGCTATACTCGAGGGGGAGCTGACAGGACTCTCTTTGTGAAGCATTATCAAAATAATTTCATTGTGCACAAATCTGTCGATGACATTGTATTTGGCGCAACAAGAGATAATGATGCTTCTAAATTCGCGGAGACCATGGAAAGCGAATTTGAGATGTCCATGATGGGCGAATTGACTTATTTTCTTGGATTACAAGTTAAACAAAATGATGAAGGTATTCACTTGTGTCAATCCAAGTATGCAATGGAGTTGGTCAAAAAGTTTGATTTAGAAAATTCTAAGGATTTCCAACTCCAATGGGAACTAGCCACAAGGGACTTGGAAGTGAATCACATAGTGAGAATGTAGACGAGAACTGTATCGCAGTATGATTGGAAGAACTCTACTGTGTTGGGTTATAAGTAATTGGATCTAAATAGGGGAAAAAACACCTAGAGGGGGGTGAATAGGTGTAAACAATAAACACTCAAAAAATCATTGCGCAAATAAACCCAATGCGGAAAAATAAAAGAACACGCAAGATTTTTACGTGGAAAAACTCCAAACCGGAGTAAAAAACCACGGGACCGATAACACGGCGAAATCCACTAGAATTAACACACGTACAAGGTGATATACCGTACTCACAGACGACTCAACCTTTTCATACGCTCCTAGTAGATCTTCCCGCTCGCTCCACGACGCTTCTCGAATCCACGATCCGCGCCCAACGCTGAATCCACAGCGTCCAACGTCGAGTCCACGACGTCCAACCGAATCCACGGTCTTCACCCAGTGGCACGCTTCGAATCCACGAACGTACCTCGCTCCGAATCCACGAGAGCGGTTGCACCTTGAATCCACAAGGCCACGCGAGTCCACGCGCCGATTTTGGGGTAAATCGTTGTTTGTTTGGGTGGTGATGATCCGCCGAATACTTAGATTAAAGATAGATCGGAAATACCATCTAAGTATTCATTGATTTGATTCTACTCAAAATGTGAGTATGGAAAACCTAGAATCAAATCAATCAATATAGATGAAGAAACATAGAATAAATCTATTGATTTCCTTTCTTCTCTATATATGTGGATTTTTTCTTTTCGGCTATTTTCTTCTGTAATAGCGGATGCCCTAGAAATGAATACAGGGCCTATTTATAGGTTAGAAACCCTAGGAAGAATATACGGATCAAAAACAGCCTTTTCTGGAAAGAATTACCGACGGCGATCCGGATTGGATTTGGCGATCCGGATTGCAGAAGCACAAAAGACGGTTTCCAGAAAATTGCTTGTTCGGGATCCGGATCGTAGTCCCCGATCCGGATCGTTCATACAGTTTTACCAAAACATCATGTTCGGGATCCGGATTGCAGTTCCTGATCCGGATCGAGGAAGCAAGCAGGTAAAACTAATGTTCGGGATCCGGATCAGAGGATGCTGCGATCCGGATTGAACCAGTGTATGAACCAACACCCTTCGGGATCCGGATTGCAAGCCACGATCCGGATCCTGAACATGTCCCATGTCCAGTTTTTGATGTTTAAGCAATTAAAACCTCTTCCAGGTGTTTCTACACTATAAGAAGTATTCGGATCATCAAAATTCTTTAGTTAAACGTACCTGATCCTTTTGAATTCTTCTTTCTTGAGATTGAGGTATACGATCCAAAGTTTCTTCATCTTCAATCTTCAAGACTTAATACATTCACGAAATACGCCAACTCAAATTCCGTAACAATCTCCCCCTTTGGCGGTTTCGTGACAAAACACAAATCCACAAAAGAAAATTCAAAAAGATATTTTTGTTGCTATCACCATACAACAAAAATTTACAAAAGAGATCCAGAAATTAAAAACATGAGATAAACTCCTAGAACAGACTCTAGACTTAGACATCTGTAATCTCTGCACACAGAAGGCATTCTTGACAAACAAAATCGTTAGATACCTCAAGAATTGAAACATTCAAAACCAACTACAGAGATAGAGTTTATTCTCATCATGACATTTGAAAAATTCAGATATGTAAGAGAATCATAGTTAAAACCAACATATCTTCTAAGCAATCGAAAACCAAATGTCAAAGTATGTTAGTCCAACATCAACTTGTTAGTCATATTACATGCCCAAATAGTTAGTCGAATAGTTAGTAGGGCATGCACAAATCACAAGAAAAACCAAAGTTGAGTTGAAGTCATACTTACCTTGATTCACATTGATATTCACAATCATTGTTCATTGTTCAAGTTCATTGTTCAAAGTTCTCTCTAACTCTCTCCCCCTTTTTGTCACAAAACAAAGCCAAAAATTACAAAACAAAGGGAGTTAAAAAGATAAACAAAAATTAAATACCTGCAAAAAGCAAAGATCAAATGAAAAACCTGCAAAGTTAAGCAAACGATTAAAACATAAAGTTACTCCTGAGAGTCGGAGTCATCGGATGTTGTGCATCCCATTTTAGCAAACAACTTCTTCACTAGTTTCTTCACTGATGAGACGGACTTATTCAGAGTGATTTGTGAAGCTGTGAGGACTTCCATCTCATTTTTCATAGTATGAAGTCTCCTCGCATTGCAGTGAACTCAGCAGACATACGTTCTGTTCATTCGACAGTCGCTGTTGTTCTTTAAGATAGAGGTGACAGAGGCATCATCGTCAGAGGTGGATGGTGGTGCCTGCTGTGGAGGAGGAACTGGAGCTGTGGAAGTAGTTGCTGGTTGTCGAGCTCGTTGCCGGATTGGAGGAGATGGGGGATCATCTTGCTTTGTTGACAAAGACTTTACAATAGTTGTCTCATTTATTGTCCCCAAACTATACATATAAGAGCTCGCTTGTATCCACTTTAAACTTTTAAGGATGCGCATGATAATCATTGGGTATGGTAGTCGCTCTGTGGGGTGAGAGTGTTCGACATACCGCGTCATCCTATGCCAAATGAGATAGGAATATTCATATTTGCTCCCATCAAAATGGTCGGGTTGCCAAGAAGATAGAGAAAGAGCATTCTATCCCATCGAAGGACTTTCGTGTTCATATTGGGAAGAATGTTGTAACAGACAATGAAGTTTATGTACTTGTACTCTTTCTTAAGTTCTTTGGAGAAAACAGAATTTCCGGTAGACAAAGTTTCCGGAACGCAGATTCCGTAACTACAACTCTCCACGAGTTGGCGTTGAAGCTTTGAGTCTTGAGGTAGTGGAGTCCATCAGATCTTGCTTTCATATTAAGCACCTCTCCAATCAGTTGGGGAGTGACTTTGATCTTGATACCTTTAACCACGGTATGAAATTCTCGTCGTCCGTCCTCATGATCCATTAGACTTGCAGCATTTGATAAAACATTCGAACTGAGTGTGGACAGTACCCAGTTGATTCAGGAAAGTTGCAAATTGGAGCAAGCCCGACTTGGTCAAACAGAACTCCAAACTCTGCAGATCGATTCTTCATCTGTTGGACATTAACATGTCTTCCCCAATGCATTCCCTCTTTTCAAAATCTTTGATTCTTGTGGAGCTAATGAATTCCGGAGGAGGGGCTGGCTAGCAATTGGTTCCTCAATTGAAATTCCCGTTGTACTGCCTCGTTTTCTTACGCAGTCTTTGTTCGTGTTCTAATTTGACTTGGTTCCATGGGAGCTTTTCCCTTTTCTGCAGCAGTAGGAGGAACCTTTGTCTTCTTTGAGGCTTCTGCAGGTGCTTTCCCTTTGGATACAATAGGGACATCTTCCTCAATCTCTAGGTTATCCCAGTCAATCGAGTCCGTTTCCGAATCCGTGTCGGAATCATTCTCAGCTCGCTTGGTTCTCTTTGCTTTCTTAGGTTTGGCAGTGTCCTTAACATGGACCATTGCAGCAAGTAGGAAAATGATCCAGGTGATCACCATTGCTGAAAGTGCTTTGAGTTTGAGAAAGTGTCCTGTGCAAAACCAACTCAAGAACACATGAAAAATCGTCAATTTTGAAAAATTTGAAAAATTGTACCTAGACAATCATAATCATGTAGAGAAGCCAAGAATCAAATTAGTTTTCCAAAAAGAATTTTAAAAATAGATCAATTCCATGATTTTCAAAAATTCCTCTTTTATGCCCTAAACAGAATTTTTAGAAATCGAAGCCTAAAAACTCGTTTATCTTGAGAAAACCCAGCATAAAAGCAAAACTAATTGACCCAGAGTCCTTATTTCAAAAGAAATTTGATCAAAAACCATTCACAAACGAAAAAGTTTCAAGATTTCAACTCACGTTTGATGAAAAACCGTGAAAAACCGAGTTTTGATCAATAAAACTTACTTGAATCCGAAGAACTTTGAGTTTGGAAGCTCCAAAATGCAAGAAATCTAGAGAGAGAAGCTCTAGAGATTTTAGAACAAAAGATTAGGGTAAAAGAAATCAAATCCTCTTTGTTCTTATAAAAACCCTAGCCGTGATCCGGATCGGATCGAGAATGTGATCCGGATCGGCTACCCGCAGGAAGAATCCTGCGTTCGGGATCCGGATCACTTACCCCGATCCGGATCGGCTTCAACTTTTTCTCCAGAAAAATTCAGAAAAATTCCATAAAATCCAGAAAAAGTATGTAAGCACTTTACCATGTCAACTTTAAACAAAAGACATCGTTTCATACAACAAGAAATAGATTATGCAAAATCTATCAACAATACCCAAAAATGAAACGAAAATTTACGAAAGTTAAAACACTTAAAGTTGAACAACTTCAATTACATCTATCCTGATCCTATGTGTAATGCCTTTATCAAATCATCAATTTTAGTAAAGAAAATGAAGTACCAAGATCAATAGATGTTTGAAATCCCAGATAAGTTAGATAATATATCTAGACAATCTGTTGAAGGAGTGGCTCTTTGAGCATCTTTTACTAAAAATCCCACCTTATACCAACCATGAAATACGACTGAGTCAAGTATTTCAATATGAATTTCATCAACAATTTTCAAAACAAAAATTTGCTTTTCATTCATGGAGTATTTTTTTTTCATTTTCTCCATGTGGTGGTAGTTTTCACACTCCTCATGGGATGTAACTCTTTCCACATCTTTTGAGCATTTTACATTTCATTGACTCCCCCTCAATTGGCTATCAATTATTTAATATATAAAGTATTCAACCAAACCATTGATCTCGAATTCATACTCGACTAAGCAATCAAATATGATAATGACTATACCAAGAGATCATTGAGAGAGAAATTGACTTTGATCACTTAAAAGATGGTTTAATTAACGTAAATGATCATTGCAACATTGAAATATTATGACATCAAATGCATAATAAATTTCTAAATACATAAAAGGATGCAATTAAAGTCAATTATGATTTATGCTCAATTAATGTCCTATGTACAAAACATAGATAAAGAACAAAACAAAAACAAAAACAAAACCTAACCTAAGCAAAGGTTTCAAAAGAGTTATTTCAAGGAAAGCATTCCAATTGCTTTACGCAAGTGAATAAAACGTTTTTGATCCAAAGGTTTTGTTAAGATATCAGCTAATTGATCCTCAGTTGAAATATATGACAGTTGAAGAATGTTTGATTCAACTAGCTCTCTAAGAAAATGATATCTAAGTTCAATATGTTTTGTTCTAGAGTGCAACACAGGGTTTTTAGAAATGTTAATAGCACTAGTGTTGTCACATAAAATGGTTACCGAAGATGTTGAAATCCGGAAATCGCTCAACACGCTTTTCATCCAAATCAATTGGGTTGAACAACTTCCTGCAGAAATGTACTCCGCTTCGGCAGTCGAGAGTGCTATGCAATTCTGCTTTTTACTGTGCCATGCAACAAGGCAATGGCCAAGATAGAAGCATGCACCACTCGTGCTTTTCCGGTCATCCACTGATCCAGCCCAATCGGCATCTGAGTATCCAACAATATCCAAAGTCGTTCCCATAGGATACCAAATTCCGAAATTGATTGTACCTTTGATATATCGGATGATCCGTTTCACCGCTTTCAGGTGAACCTCCTTCGGTGCTGATTGATATCTCGCACAAATCCCAACACTGAAGGATATATCCGGGCGACTAGCCGTGAGATATAGTAGACTTCCAATCATACTGCGATACAGTTTCTCGTCTACATTCTCACTTTGTGATTCACTTCCAAGTCCCTTATGGCTAGTTCCCATTGGAGTCGGAAAATCCTTAGAATTTTCAAGATCAAACTTTTTGACCAACTCCAGTGCATACTTGGATTGACACAAGTGAATTCCTTCATCGTTTTGTTTAACTTGTAATCCAAGAAAATAAGTCAATTCGCCCATCATGGACATCTCAAATTCGCTTTCCATGGTCTCCGCGAATTTGGAAGCATCATTATCTCTTGTTGCGCCAAAAACAATGTCATCGACATAGATTTGAGCAACTATGAAATTGTTTTGATAATGCTTCACAAAGAGAGTCCTGTCAGCTCCCCCTCGAGTGTAGCCCTTTTCCAAAAGGTGCTTTGTCAACCTTTCGTACCATGCTCGCGGTGCTTGTTTCAGACCGTAAAGAGCCTTTTTCAGACGAAAAACATGGTTAGGTAGTTTATGATCCACAAAACCTTTCGGTTGAGCCACATAAACTTCCTCATTTAAAAACCCATTTAAAAAGGCGCTCTTAACGTCCATTTGAAATAATTTGATTTTAAAATGACAAGCAATCGCAAACAATATACGAATGGACTCGAGTCTAGCTACAGGGGCGAAAGTTTCATCAAAGTCTATACCTTCTACTTGAGAGTAGCCTTGAGCAACTAACCTTGCTTTGTTCCTGATGATAGTACCTTCTTCATTTTTCTTGTTCTTGAAGATCCATTTGGTACCTATCACATTGTGTTGCTTCGGAGGCTTCGTTAATTCCCAGACTTTGTTTCGCTCGAATTGATGGAGCTCTTCCTGCATTGCTTTAATCCAGTAGTCATCTTGGAGAGCTTCATCAACATTCCTTGGTTCGATTTGAGATACATAGCATGCAAATCCGCAAACCAATTGTCTCCGTGTTCTAACTCCTTCTTGTGGATCTCCAATGATGTTCGATTCAGGGTGATCCTTGGAGATGCGTAACGTTTGAGGTAGAGGAGTAGACGGAGGTACACGAGATGATTCCTGCACATCAGATAAGCTTGAAGAACCGTTAGATGCATCATTATTATCGAAAGAATTGTTAGAAGAAGATGCATTAGCAGGTGTATCATCATCAAGAGAGATATCGAGGGTAGATTTTTCAGATTCAAAGTGAAAAGCTTCATCTACCTTAACATTTATCGATTCTACGATCGTCTTAGATTCTAAGTTAAAAACTCGATATGCTCTGCTGTTTGTAGAATAACCTAAGAAAATCCCTTCGTCACTTCGAGAGTCAAATTTTCCAAGATTCTCACGATCACGTAAAATAAAACACCGACTCCCAAAGATGCGAAAATATTTGATGTTAGGTTTTCTACAAAACCAAAGTTCATATGGTGTATTCAATGTCCCCGGGCGCAAATACACGCGATTAATAACATAAACAGCAGTGTTCACCGCTTCAGCCCAAAAATAAAAAGGTAAGTTCCGGCTGTGAAGCATAACACGTGCCATTTCCTGTACGACCCTGTTTTTGCGCTCGACTACACCATTTTGTTGAGGTGTGTAAGGTGCGGAGAATTCATGTTTAATGCCATTAGAAGTGCAAAAATCAATGAATTTGGAATTTATGAATTCCCCACCTCTATCACTCCTAACTCGAGTAATCCTATCATTCTTTTCATCATAATACGATTGCAGATTTCGAGAAAAGAATCAAAGGTATCAGCTTTTTCTTTTAAAAAGCTACCCAAGTATATCTAGAAAATCATCAACCAAGAAAATATACCATTTACCTCCCAGAGATGGTTGACGAGTTGGCCCCATTAAGTCCATATGCAAAAGTTCCAAAGGCCGTTTTGTACCTATGTGGTTCAAGTTCTTGTGTGCAGTCCTAGACTGTTTTCCCTTTTGGCAACCGCCACACACAAGGTTTTGTTCAAAAGAAAGTTTCGGAACCCCCTTGACCACATCTTTATTCGAAATTCTAGCAAGTTCCTTAAAGTTTATGTGACCTAGCCTTTCATGCCAAAGTGTTTCATTTTTCAAAGATGCTAGGTTACATTTTTCAGAAATCTTAGAGGAACTACATAACAATTGTTTTCTGATCTAACCCCCTTTAAAAAGAAAGCATGGTTCATGTCAGTTACAGTGCATTTATCAGATGAAAAATTAACTGAATAACCACTATCACAAAGTTGACTTATGCTTATGAGGTTAGTCTTAAGGCCATGAACAAATAACACATTATCTAGAACCGGGCCATCTGGAATAGCTACCGTTCCCTTTCCAACAATTTTGGAAGACCGACCATCTCCGAAAACAACAAGTCCTCCGGAGTTTTTCTCAAATGTTTGAAAACAGTTTTTATCACCGGTCATATGACGGGAACACCCGCTATCCAGGTACCAAGACGAACTATCATATGCATGCAAGGAAACATTGGTAGCAAGACAAGGGAAAATTTCACCTTTGCGCACCCAAACCTTTTTGGAATGCGTCGGTAATGATCGTGAAGTTGATTTCCTAGGTGAGAGCGTCTTGCTTGAAGAATTGCTGCTCCTTGATGATGTCGTCTTGAGCGGTGTACTACCAAGGCTCTTTTCCTTCAAATGAGTTTGCAGTTGTTTTTCGAGGAATAGCCTTTTGGTAGTCATTGCAAGAGGTGCTTGAGGTGTGCGTTTGGCTTCCGTCTTGCAATTTCTCCTTATGTGCCCTGAAATGCCACAACGAAAACATACCTTAGGTCTTGTCGATTCCGAGGAGGATGTAGTAGGTTGTTGTCGTTGCTTGTCGTGAACACCGGTGTCGGAGGAGGAGATACCGACTGAGGCACAAATACTGTACCACTCGAACTTGGAATGTCTCCAGTTTGAGTGTATCCGAGGCCGAACTTATTTCTTTGACCAAGACCAAGAAGTCTGTCCAACTTACTCCTTCCAGAAGAAAATCTCTTTAAGTCATCCTTCAGTTGGCGTATGGTCTCCGTCATTTCCAATTTTTCCTGTCGAGCCTCGCCGTTGAGCTTCAAGAAGTAATTCGCTTTGTTCACCATATCCATATAATTCTTCTCGAGTTGCTCATTGGACTCTTGAAGGGAAACATTTGTTTTAATCAAATTATCCCTTTCCACTTCAAGATCGGTTGAGAGAGAGGTTACCCTTTTTACTTCTTCTTCGAGATCCTGCAATCTCCCTTTCAACCCCTTGTTTTGCTTAGCCAGTTTCTTTGAATCCCTCAAAAGTATGGTAGGCTAGAGCAAAATCTTCACCTTCCGAATCATCTGATTCATCGTCCGTTGCAATCTTTTCAACAGTGGAGTTGGACAGTGAATCGGATGTACTTGCCATTAAGCACATGAAGGGTGAAGATGTAGTGGACGCGTGGAAAGCTGTCGCGTTGTCTTCTTCATCACTTGAGGATGACTCATTTGACGTGGAGTTGTCATCCCAAGTAACGACTTGCATCGCTTTCTTCTTGCCGGATTCTTGTTGGGACACTCCGTTGAAATGTGGCCGTAGCCTCGACATTTGAAGCACTGAACTTGTCCCTCAGAACTTTTCTTATCCTTTGAGAAGTTCTCTTGCTTTCTTGACTTGTGGCTTGAAAACCCTTGCCTTTCTTCGACTTTCCGAAGGATGAGTTTTGCTTGAATTACCCCTTCGAAAGTTGCGGCGAAACTTCCTTGTCAAGAGAGCGAGCTGCTTCTCAAAGTCCTCCATAGAAAGGTTCTCGTCGTCGTCCGAGGAGGATGAATCCGCGTCTTCTTCTTTAGTTGATTTCAATGCGTAACCTGAAGACTTAGAAGAGGATGCCTTTCCAGAAGAATAGTTAGTAGGAAATGTCATTTCATAAGTTTGTAAAGCACCTACTAATTCTTCTACACGCATTTCGTCCGGGTGTTTAATTGTTTCAATGGCTGCGACCTTCGGGCGAAATCGTTCAGGAAGAGTTCTTAGAATTTTTCTTACAACTTTAAATTCTGGAATCTTCTCTCCCAAGTTAGCACATGAGTTTACGATATCTTGCAATCGTGTGTAATAGTCAGTGAAGGATTCATTCTCTGCCATAGAGATAGAGTCAAACTTGCTCGTGAGCATTTGCAGTTTCTGAATCTTCACTAGGTTAGTTCCCTCATGCGTAACTTGAAGAACATCCCAGATTTCTTTCGCAGTCTCACATGCCGAGACGCGAGAGAACTCAGTTTGTGACAAAGCATTAAATAGAGCATTAATTCCTTTGCCATTGTAAGAAGATAAGTCTATCTCTTCCTTGGTCCATTTCGACCTAGGTTTTAAGGTGCGAACATCATCTAAAATTTCAGTTGGATTAGACCATCCTAATTCAATTGATTGCCACACCCTTTCGTCGATGGAAATTAAAAAGGCTTTCATCCGTACTTTCCAGTACGCATAATTTGTTCCATCAAAGAAAGGGGGTCGATTGATGTTTCCACCTTCAACCATTGTTTACAACCCTATTCCCGCTCTGATACCACTTGTTGGGTTTAGGTAAATGGATCTAAATAGGGGAAAAAACACCTAGAGGGGGGTGAATAGGTGTAAACAATAAACACTCAAAAAATCATTGCGCAATAAACCCAATGCGGAAAAATAAAAGAACACGCAAGATTTTTACGTGGAAAAACTCCAAACCGGAGTAAAAAACCACGGGACCGATAACACGGCGAAATCCACTAGAATTAACACACGTACAAGGTGATATAACGTACTCACAGACGACTCAACCTTTTACCATACGCTCCTAGTAGATCTTCCCGCTCGCTCCACGACGCTTCTCGAATCCACGATCCGCGCCCAACGCTGAATCCACAGCGTCCAACGTCGAGTCCACGACGTCCAACCGAATCCACGGTCTTCACCCAATGGCACGCTTCGAATCCACGAACGTACCTCGCTCCGAATCCACGAGAGCGGTTGCACCTTGAATCCACAAGGCCACGCGAGTCCACGCGCCGATTTTGGGGTAAATCGTTGTTTGTTTGGGTGGTGATGATCCGCCGAATACTTAGATTAAAGATAGATCGGAAATACCATCTAAGTATTCATTGATTTGATTCTACTCAAAATGTGAGTATGGAAAACCTAGAATCAAATCAATCAATATAGATGAAGAAACATAGAATAAATCTATTGATTTCCTTTCTTCTCTATATATGTGGATTTTTTCTTTTCGGCTATTTTTCTTCTGTGATAGCCGATGCCCTAGAAATGAATACAGGGCTATTTATAGGTTAGAAACCCTAGGAAGAATATTCGGATCAAAAACAGCCTTTTCTGGAAAGAATTACCGACGGCGATCCGGATTGGATTTGGCGATCCGGATTGCAGAAGCACAAAAGACGGTTTCCAGAAAATTGCTTGTTCGGGATCCGGATCGTAGTCCCCGATCCGGATCGTTCATACAGTTTTACCAAAACATCATGTTCGGGATCCGGATTGCAGTTCCTGATCCGGATCGAGGAAGCAACAGGTAAAACTATGTTCGGGATCCGGATCAGAGATGCTGCGATCCGGATTGAACCAGTGTATGAACCAACACCCTTCGGGATCCGGATTGCAAGCCACGATCCGGATCCTGAACATGTCCCATGTCCAGTTTTTGATGTTTAAACAATTAAAACCACTTCCAGGTGTTTCTACACTATAAGAAGTATTCGGATCATCAAAATTCTTTAGTTAAACGTACCTGATCCTTTTGAATTCTTCTTTCTTGAGATTGAGGTATACGATCCAAAGTTTCTTCATCTTCAATCTTCAAGACTTAATACATTCACGAAATACGCCAACTCAAATTCCGTAACATACTGTATCTCACGGCTAGTCGCCCGGATATATCCTTCAGTGTTGGGATTTGCGCGAGATATCAATCTGCACCGAAGGAGGTTCACTTGAAAACGGTGAAACGGATCATCCGGTACATCAAAGGAACCATAAGTTTTGGAATTTGGTATCCTATGGGAACAAGTTTGGATATAGTTGGATACTCAGATGCCGATTGGGCTGGATCGGTGGATGATCGGAAAAGCACGAGTGGTGCATGCTTCTATCTTGGCCATTGCCTTGTTGCATGGCACAGTAAAAAGCAGAATTGCATAGCACTCTCGACTGCCGAAGCGGAATACATTTCTGCAGTAAGTTGTTCAACCCAATTGATTTGGATGAAAAGCGTGTTGAGCGATTTCCGGATTTCAGCAACTTCGGTAACCATTTTATGTGACAACACTAGTGCTATAAACATTTCGAAAAACCCTGTGTTGCCCTCTAGAACAAAACATATTGAACTTAGATATCATTTTCTTAGAGAGCTAGTTGAATCAAATATTCTTCAACTGTCATATATTTCAACTGAGGATCAATTAGCTGATATCTTAACAAAACCTTTGGATCAGAAACGTTTTATTCACTTACGTAAAGCAATTGGCATGCTTTCCTTGAAATAACCTCTTTTTGAAACCTTTGCTTAGGTTAGGTTTTGTTTTTGTTTTTGTTTTGTACATAGGACATTAATTGAGCATAAATCATAATTGACTTTAATTGCATCCTTTCACACATTTAGAAATTTATTATGCTTTTGATATCATAATATTTCGATGTTGCAATGATCATTTATGTTAATTAAGTCATCTTTTAAGTGATCAAAGTCAATTTCTCTCTCAATGATCTCTTGGTATAGTCATTATCTTATTTGATTGCTTAGTCGAGTATGAATGCGAGATCAATTTTTGGTTGAATACCTTATATATTAAATAATTGATAGCCAATTGAGGGGGAGTCAAAGAAAAGTAAATGCTCAAAAGATGTGGAAAGAGTTACATCCCAATGAGGAGTGTGAAAACTACCACCACATGGAGGAAAAGGAAAAAAAAAGATACCCCATGTATGCAAAGCAAATTTTTGTTTAAAAATTGTTGATGAAATGCATATTGAAATACTTGACTCAGTCATATTTCATGGTTGGTATAAGGTGGGATTTTTGATAAAAGATGCTCAAAGAGCCACTCTCTTCAACAGATTGTCTAGATACATTATCTAACTTATCTGGGATTTCAAACATCTATTGATCTTGGTATTTCATTTTCTTTACCAAAATTGATGATTTGATAAAGGCATTACGCATAAGATCAGGTAGATGTATTGAAGTTGTTCAACTTTAAGAGTTTTAATTTTCATAAATTTTCGTTTCATTTTTGAGTATTTTTGATAGATTTAGTATAATCTATTTCTTGTTGTATGAAACGATGATTTTTGTTTAAAGTTGATATGGTAAAGTGCTTACATACTTTTTCTGGATTTTATGGAATTTTTCTAAAATTTTCTGAAGAGAAAGGTGGAGCCGATCCGGATCGGGAAAGATGATCCGGATCCCGAACGCAGGCTTCTTCCTGCGGGTAGCCGACCCGGATCGAAATCTCGATCCGATCCGGATCACGGCTAGGGTTTTTAATAGAACGAAAGGGTTTTGAATTCTTTTACCCTAATCTTTTGTTCTCAAGTCTCTAGAACTTCTCTCTCTAGAATCCTTGCATCTTGGAGCTTTCCTAACTCAAGTTCTTCGAATCCAAGTAAGTTTTATTGATCAAAATCTCGTTTTTCACAGGTTTTCTCTATTTTCTTCAAAACGTGATGAGATTTTTCTATCTTTTTCGTTTGTGAATGGTTTTTGGTCAAATTTCTTTTGAAATAAGAACTCTGGGTAGATTAGTTTTGATTATATGCTAGTTTTTCACCTGATTAATGAATTTTTGGGCTTTGATTTCAAAAATTTCGGTTTTAGGGCATATAATGGGAATTTTTGAAAATCATGCGATTGATCTATTTTTAAAATTCTTTTTGCAAAACTAATTTGATTCTTAGTCTCTCTACATGATTATGATTGTTTGGGTACAATTTTTCAAATTTTTGAAAATTGACGATTTTTCATGTTCTTGAGTTGGTCTTCACAGGAACTTCAATCTTCTTAAGGCACTTGGATCAATGGGATTCTCTTGGATCATCCTTTTGTTGGTCACTATGGTGCACACTCGGGCCACAAACAAATTAAAGAGAGCAAAGAAAACACAACAAAAAGGTGAGTTTCATCTGATCAGTGACACAGAAGTGGAAGCAGATTGTCACGAGGTAGATTGGACTGAATTGACAGATGATGATGACTCATTGCCTGAACAAAAGGCGTCTGATGGTTCAAAAGGAAAAGCTTCTGATGGTTCAAAAGGAAAAGCACCTATGGACACAGGAAAAGCACCTATGGCTGCACCCACCATCTCTGTGAAAAGAAAACGATTAACTAAACGCTTTGGACTACGACGAGACGCTGATGTTGACACGCCAAAAGTTCCTGACTCCCCGCCTCGTGTGGAAGGAGTGTTCGTCAGCATGGATCGCCTTCGAGCTTTTGAACGTCGTGAATGCATCGGAGAACGACATGTCAACATTGAAGCTCTCCGGAATCACTCACCAGAGTTTGGAACTTTAATTGAGCAAGCAAATCTCATCCAAGTTTGCCGATTCTCCGAATTACTTGGGTATTGTCTGTATCGTGTAAGAACCTTTTACACGAATGCAAGACATCTTCAAGAAGATGAACGTGGATCAATGCATTTCTATACAAATATCCAAGGGATGAAACTTAAAATCACGCCGCAGTTAATCGGCGAAGTCCTTGGAATGGAATCTAACACATCGGGGCTCAACTTTTTTAAGGGAAGAAGTTTGACGAATGCCTTATGGCAAACCGTGATAGACAAAATTTGTTTGGAAAGGACTAAACCAGCTGATGGTAAAAGTGTAAAATCCAAACATCTTCGACTGGAGTACCGTTTTCTAAATTTCATCACGTGTTACAACATTCTACCTAACATGCAGACCAAGGTCGTGAGATGGGAGAGACTGCTGTTCCTATATCTCATAGGTCATCCCTCTGAGGCTGTAGGATTGAACATGAATATTCCCTACATAATTTGGAATAGAATGTCAAGATATATTGTGCATCCTCATCCTTCTGAGCGACTTCCGTTTCCATTACTCATCATGAGGATCTTACAAAAGTTTGACATTGATATAAGCTCGACATCATACCAACACAGTTGCGGGATGATAGATGAGTCAACAATTGTGAAGTCACTTCACAAATTACCACATGTTACTTCGACACCTTCCACTGGAAAGAAACCTTGTGTCGGCACCTCGGCCTCACCGTCTCAACAAGAACCCGGCGCGGATGATGAAGCATCACTAACTTCGATTTTCAAGCAACAACAGCGGCTATCCTTTCAACAAGAACAGATAAGCAAAGAACAAAGACGAATTTCTGAAGATCTCGAGATTATAACTGCATCACACATTACATTGACAAAGAGAGTAAACTCGATGAAGAAATTGATCAAGAAAATGTTTACTAAGATGGAATGTAGTGCGTCTGAGGAATCAGACTCCAATGATTAATCTGTGCGCTAACATTTCTTTTTGTGCAGATTTGTGCAGACTTTTTACAGTTTTTAGGATTTAGTTTTATTCTTACTTTGCGTTAGTTTTCGTTCTCAGGTTTTTCTTGTTAATGGAACTTTTAACTCTCCTTACATTTTGTAGTTTTGACTACGTTTTGGCTTTGTTTGTGACAAAAAGGGGGAGAGAGAGATTAGAACTTTGTGTGAGAAAGAGAACTTTGTGTGAGAAACTTTGACTTTGGTGACAGGTAAGTATTACAACTTTTGGTTTCTATTTGGTGATTTGTTGCATGTCCCTACTAACTATTCGACTAACTATTTGGACATGTATTATTACTAACAAGTTGTTTGATTACTAACAAAGCAAAGTTATGACATTTGGGATCTTATTGCTAGAAGATATGTCATTGGTTGATTCTGATCTTATTACATATCTGAATTACTAAATGTCATGATGAGTATAAACTTCATCTCTGCTAGGTGTTGATTGCTAAATAATCTTGAGGTATCTAACGATTTTCTTTTTGTCAAGAATGATTCCTTTTTGCAAAGAGTACAGATGTCTAAGTCTAGAGTCTGTTTTAGGAGTTTATCTCATGTTTTTAAATTTTTGGATCTCCATTGTAAATTTTTGTTGTATGGTGATAGCAACAAAAATATCTTTTTGAATTTTCTTTTGTGGATTTGTGTTTTGTCACGAAACCGCCAAAGGGGGAGATTGTTACGGAATTTGAGTTGGCGTATTTCGTGAAAGTGTTAAGTCTTGAAGATTGAAGATGAAAGAACTTTGGATCATATACCTCAATCTCAAGAAAGAAGAATTCAAAAGGATCAGGTATGTTTAACTAAAGATTTCTGGTGATCCGAATACTTCTTGTAGTGTAGAAACACTTGGAAGAATTTTTAATTGCATAAAAATCAAAAACTGGACATTGGACATGTTCAGGATCCGGATCAGACCTTGCAATCCGGATCCCGAAGGGTGATTGTTCATTGGCAATTTCAATCCGGATCCTAGGCCATCCCGATCCGGATCCCGAACATGGGAGTTTGCTGAATTGCATGAACGATCCGGATCGGACCTTGTGATCCGGATCCCGAACCCTTGGATTTCTGGAACTGTCTATCTCGTTACGACGATCCGGATCGCAGTAATCCCGATCCGGATCGCCGTCCTGAAAACTTCCAGAAACGGTTTGTTTTTGATCCTTATCTTCTTCCAATGGTTTCTAACCTATAAATAGACCCTTTATTCATTTTCTAGGGCATCGAAAAACGGGACTTAATAGAAAATAAGCCGAAAGAGAAAATCCACATATAGAGAAGAAAGAAAATCAATAGATTTAATTCTATGTTTCTTCATCTATATTGATTGATTTGATTCTAGGTTTTCCAAACTCAGATTTTGAGTAGAATCAAATCAATGAATACTTAGATGGTATTTCCGATCTATTTCTAATCTAAGTATTCGGCGGATCATCACCACCCAAAAACAACGATTTACCCCAAATCGGCGCGTGGACTCGCGTGGCCTTGTGGATTCAAGGTGCAACCGCTCTCGTGGATTCGGAGCGAGGTACGTTCGTGGATTCGAAGCGTGCTACTGGGTGAAGACCGTGGATTCGGTCGGACGTCGTGGATTCGACGTTGGACGCTGAGGATTCAGCGTTGGGCGCAGATCGTGGATTCGAGAAGCGTCGTGGAGCGAGCGGAGAAGATCGACTAGGAGCGTATGGTAAAAGGTTGAGTCGTCTGTGAGTACGTTATATCACCTTGTACGTGTTTTAATTCTAGTGGATTTCGCCGTGTTATCGGTCCCGTGGTTTTTTACTCCGGTTTGGAGTTTTTCCACGTAAAAATCTTGCGTGTTATTTTTATTTCCGCATTGGGTTTTATTGCGCAATGATTTTTTGAGTGTTTATTGTTTACACCTATTCACCCCCCTCTAGGTATTTTTTCCCCTATTTAGATCCATATTAGTACAACCCAACACACCGGGCTCACACCCGCAGGGCGCGGGCGTGCACCGCGCTAAGCGGGCCGGGCTGGTGCATGCAAGGTGCGCGCCGGGCTCACGCCCGCAGGACGCGGCGGCGCACACCGGGCGCACGCCTAGTGCGTGCACCGCGCTGCCGGGCCGGGCTAGTGCATGGCTGAAGCGCACCGGGTGCATGACTCCGGGTCGCCGTTTCCTGCACCGGGTGCACGCCGGTCCCGTGGACCGCGCGACGGCTTTTGCTTTATTTTTCGTTTTTCTTCGTCTTTTCCGACTCCGGTTTCGACCACGCGACCACGGCGGCTACGACAACGACCTCGTGAACATGATAACGGCGACAACGGCCTCCCGTTTAACAATGGCAGCGGCGGCTTCCCGTTATATCCGATGGAACACCCAATTAACCCAAACGAAACCACGACAACTCTAACGATAAAACCATTGATCGGAGACCAAACGAAACATCGATCGGAAGCCTGATCAAACCTCTGATCATGACCGATTAAAAACCATCGATTAAACCCAGTCAAGAACACGAACAAATCACCGATCAAAACCAATCAAAAACCCGCGATCAATTTACCGATTAACCCGATCTCAAAGAACACGGAAAACCCCACGATTAAACCGACGAAGGAGAGATAACGATCACTAACCTTGCTCCCATGGAGGAGGCAACGCGGTCCCGATCTCCGTTCTTTGCGGTGGTGAGAATCCGGATCCGCCCTCCGATGGCGGTGACGTCTCGTTCTCCGGTCTCCGGCACGTTGATCGGGAACAAACGGGTTCCTCCGCTTCCTCCTTCTCTATTTCTTTTTCCTCTGGTTAGGGTTTCCTTTTCTTTTCTCTTTTCTCTCTTTTCGAACTAGGGTTTCGTTTGGTTTTCGGCACGCACAAGAGGAAAGGGTTGAGGAGGCGATCTTTTAAAACTAAGGTTTCCCTTTCGGTATACAGGGAATAAATAAATCTTATTATTAATTTATTTCTTTTATTTTCACTTTTCATATGTACGTACCGTCAAAATCCACATCGCGTATTTAATCTTTAATTATTTATTTAATTAATCCCTGGAGATAATTCCTTAAAGATAATTTCTTAAAGATAATTCCTTAAAGATAATAAATACCTTAGAGATAATTCCTTAAAGATAATTCCTTAAGAATAATTCCTTAGAGATATTTTCTTAGAGATATTTCCTTATATCCTCGAAAAGCGTGCACGATTACTTGCACGGATTTCGATGCACCTCCCGGTCACCGCGATCCTAACAACCCCTTTCTTGGGGATCCGTAAGTCGGAATCCGGATCCGGTCGCACCGCCGTTCACCGTTTTTCGAGCTCTATCACAGAAAAATACCCGCACCTCAAGATTATCAACTTAAGTAAACCCGTTAATTCAATTTCTCCTAACTTAAACTTTATTAGCAGGAGGGTAAAACGTTACATGAAAACTATAATATTACACAAAAGGCATGGTTTTATTAAGATAACCGAGTTGACTAGGACATAGGACTGCAACACTCAGATGCCGATGTGTCATGTGAATAGCATGTATTGCAAACAGGGGGAAGAAAATGTGTTTAATTTGCAAACTTATTTTGAGATTTTAAGCTAAATTTTCTTGCAATTCAGGTTCTTCTTGTTTCTGAAGAAACAAAGTCGGTTTGGGATAAGGATAAATAATTGAAGAAGCTTTATAATTAGGAATAAATCTTGTTTGTGCTCGTCTCTCATATTAATTCAAGATTCATCTGTCTAATCCAAAATCATGTGTCCTTTTGACAAGGATCAAGACCATATTGAATCTTGCGAGCTTGAACTATATACTTGTTGTGTCTTCAAACTTCAATTTTGCTACAATCAATACATGTCATCATGAATATTGACATCACCGTCAGTTCCTTGTATTTTCTAAAACATCATTTGTCCTGATGTTGACGCTATTTGTAGTGCTTGTTTTTTTTACATCTAGTTATATTTCTGCGTAAGTGCTTTGGCTAGAAATTATCTGCAGTTGTTAAGCCTTTTTCATCAACTATAAAGTTGTTCTGTAAAGTGAGAAGAGATAAGTTGTTAATTTAGATAGTAGACCTTACTAGAAAACGACCTTGAACTTTCAGCAGGGATTTATTGTACTTGTTACATATGTGAGGTTTCTTTCTCATGATGGGAGAGCTAGCCTTTAGAACTTATATATTTGGCTTTCCAGTGTCAATGGTTGAAGTGCTATTCAAAGAATATATTTTTATAGAGAGTAAAGTTTTATAAGAAGATTCTCTAATATATTTTCATTGTAGTACATAAAATCAGAAGTTTCATATTGATACTCTTAATTTTGGAGATTAAAGAATAATTCTATATATAGTCTTTTGCAATAGCCGAAGCATAAATTTTTTTCGCTTGTCAAATGCTTTATTACAGTTGGATTTGAATTGAGAACTATGATAACTGAAAGTATTATTTTTACATTATAAAAAAATAAAAAATTTGAAAATATTTTTAAATTTTTAATTTTAATTTTTTTTATATTATAAAATTATGGTTATAGTTGTCACCGAAAAAGCATATCGAGAAAAAATTAAAAAAACTTAATATTCGTTGGTCTTTTATAGTATATATAAATAAAATATTTTTAGCTACTATATATATTATCAAATTAGGCCTAGGTTTTTAAACTGAATTATTGAGTTTCAATGAGACTTGTCACGTTCTCAAGCAACTGAGGTTATTAAATTACCTCTTCAAAATGGTCTGGTCCGTTTCCATCAAATGAAATTCTATATGGTAGTTCATATATATAGAATTTCATGGTATTTAGATGCCGTAGTTGTCGGGATAATTTAGCTACGCCTTCTTATAATTTTACCTTTGCTTGAATCATTTAGTTTGGTTCTACGGAGCTGTAACTGAGTTTGGTTATCTATTTTTGAGTTATTAGTGGATCTTTATGTCGTAAGCTTTAGCTTTTAAAGTGCTTTACTATGTTTGATGCTTAAAATATGGTAGCTCATATGAAATCTCATAGTGTTTCGATGGATTTAGCTACGTCTCTTACCTTTGATCTACGTCTCTTACCTTTGATCTTCGGTTCGATGATATAGTTTTGGTTCTATGGTGCTTTATTTGAATTGGGTGTTAATCTATTTTGAAGCTATAGTTTAATTTTGTGCTGTAATTTTCAGCTTTTAAAGTGCTATGCTATGCTTGATGCTTAAAATATGATAACTGAGATAGTTTACTGAGTCTTTTTAATTTTGTCGGCTTTGGCTGGATCATTTAGTTTTGTTTTATGAAGATTTAATCGAATTAGCTATGCATGATGCTTAACATATGGTAGTTCATATGAAACTGTCATGTTGTTTAGATGGCATACCTTTTGGGACAACTTGGGTGATGGAATAGAAATTTTGTAGCATTTTTTCAAAAAAAAAAAAAAAAAAAAATTGTTTGGTATAGAATTATTTCATCTGTTTGTGCTGGCCACTTGCTTTGCAGAGGCTCAGCTTTTTTTGAAGACTCTGCTCACTGAAACTGGTACCATCCAAATTAGAATAATTATATAGTTGGAAGAATCGAGCCAAACTTAATGAACCTTCCAAGAAAAAAAAATAAGTCCAAATAGTATGGGGGATTGAATGAAGATAATCAAAGGATCTACATATGTAGCAGTTATCCGATGAGTGAAAGCTTGAAAATACCTATAGCACAAACACAAGAAACTCAACATTTACAAGTATTTCTACAAATCTAAACTACTGTAGTATCAAGATAACTTCTAAGCTAACTGAAATACAGATTATCAAAACCAAGAATAAGGAGGATAAAAAAAAATAGTAGTACGATATAAAAATATTCAGAAGATACTTTCAACAAAGAAATTCACCTCACTTGTGCATATTGTCTTTGATTGGTCCGACCATAAAAGTCTAACAATTAGTAGGTCCAATTGATTGGACCTAAAAATAAAACAAGTAACAATTGCATTACACTCGATTACTACAAAGAGATTCTATGTAAAACTAACCCTACAAATGATGTCATACATTATATATAGGTTTCAATGTCTATAATAATTGGGGCAATTGTTCAACAGTGTGTTTAGATTTTGTCTTTGACTGCTTACGAGAAAACAAAAGTAACTGACTCACCTGTTGGCCTTTAGTTATAATGTTGTCTTTTTTCTTTACTTTGTTCTTTTCTTTAATCTTAACTATTTTTTTTTTCCTTTTTTTTTTTTTATTTTTTCTGCTATTCTTAAGATATTGTGCAATTATTTACGAATTTGAAAATTATTAAAGGATGGTTGGATTGGTCAAGGAGAAGTAGATAATACTTGGAGGGTGTTGGTGGTTTTCTTGATTTTGCATTCAGGAACGCAATTTCTGATGGCAAAATTTGGTGCCCTTGTGTGAAGTGTGTCAATAGAAGTAAGCTGAGTCGGAAAGATGTTTACGAACATTTAGTGTGCAATGGAATGCTTCGTGGTTATCGACAATGGACTTTTCCTGATGAGCCAATAGTGCAAAGCACATCCTATTCTAGACATCACGCAGAAGATAATTATAGTATGCATGTGGATACGCATCAGCTATTAACTGATGCATTTGGATGTGGAGAAGATGATTCGATGCCTTGTCCATCGGATTCTATAGAAACACCAACACACAGTCTAAATGTGGAAGCTGGGATTTTTTATGACATGCTTAAAGATGTAGATCAAGAGTTGTGGCCAGGATGTGAATTGACAAAACTTTCATTTCTCATCCTTTTATTTTACACGAAGAGTACGAACAAATGGAGCAACAAATCCTTTACTGATTTGCTTGAGATTTTACAACTTCCAATACCTAATGGTAAAAGTTTACCCAAATCATTTAATGAGGTAAAGAAGATTATTAAGAAACTGGGCCTCGGATATGAAAATATTCATTCTTGCCCGAATAACTGTCAACTGTATTGGAAAGATAAGGCCAATGATGACACTTGCTCCATTTGTCGAGCTTCGAGGTGGAAGAAGTTTAGCAATCGAGCTTCTTCAAGTAAGAAAAAAAAAAAGGGGGTATTCCAGCGAAAGTCGTGCGTTACTTTCCTTAGAAACCTAGACTTAAAAGGTTATATATGTCGAAGCATACATCAACTTTGATGAGATGGCACGAAACAAACCGCATGAAGGATGGCGCGTTGAGGCATCCTGCAGACTCTCAAGCTTGGAAAAGTTTTGATTCCAATCACCCTGAGTTCTCCTCTGACTCACGTAATGTTCAGCTTGGATTAGCTACTAATGGTTTTAATCCATTTGGGAAGTGTCACGCCTCGGGTGTAAACCAGAACCCGGGCCCGCCTACAGATCCGCCATGCACGCGGTATTTCCCGCGTACACGAAGCGCCAAACCTGCTCAGATATAAAAGAGATAATAATAAAAGAGTAATAAAAACAGAGCTGAACTAAAACTAATACATCTCAGACTAAAGCTGGAAATAAAATACAATACATCTGTAAAAATGATACATCTGTCTCTCCCAGCTCACGAAAATAAATACAATCTGCTGGCAGAAGCCAGTCCCAAAGTAAAAGTACAATCGTCTGAGGAAACCTGGGTACACCAACAGTCCAGCTAACTCGCTCATCCTGCCTCGAGATCTACCTACTCAGCCGTCCTCTCTCCTCGACCCGCCGCTCAAAACCCAGCAGCACCCGCAGAAGACACTACAAAACAAGGGAGAAGAAACAAAGAAAAGAAGAATGGGGGTGAGAACCACTAGTAAACCAGTAGCCTCCCCCTGTGGGTAAAGCCTCAAACTCCGGCGTTCCCAATAAGTCTACCAGAGACAAGAAAAGGAATAAGTGGTAAAGCTGTAAACAGGACTGCTGAAGAAAGGAAACTACCACTACGATGCCCCTAATGTGCCAAGCTAAAAGAATAGCTAAATGTATGCATCAGGATATAAATGCCTGCCTGTCTAGACCCAATCCATACACCAGTAAGCACTGGTACTGTCTGCTCTGCCTGCGAAATCGGGTATGCCAGCCTACGCATAACACCGATAGGGGATGTGAGTCTCGAGGACTCGAAGCCTGTAAATCACACACTCCGGAGTGGCACTCGAGGGGAGTGACCCACACGAGTAAAGTGCCTCAGTAACAAGTATCATAAATCAGCAGGACTAGATCACGACTCTGACCAAAGTGGGAAAAACTCAACCACTAAAGAAATCCCCGGCCCTCAATCAGATGCAAAAGTACTCAATAAGTGGGAAACACCATCCACTAGAGAAAGCTGATACCCAATCTGATGTATAAGTAAACATCCGGTCAACCGCCCAATGTCCGCGGTCGCCGCGACACCCCACAACCAACAATCAAGCCCAACAGCCGACACCCGGTCAACCGCCCAAAATCCGCGGTTACCACAATAACCCATGATCCACAATCAGGTAGAACAATCAATATACGGTCAACCGCCTACTGTCCGCGGTTGCCGCAATAACCCACAAATCCAACATCAAGTACACCCTGTCTCCGACCCCAAGGTCTCGGCTACACTATCCCAAACCCCTGCTCCAACCCGAGCAACATGACTCGAAAGTCTAAGTAAGAAGGAGAAAGAAAGCAATCATGGTTTCTCCTAAGTCAAATCCCAATATGATAGTGTAGCAATAAAATAGTGGCCTATCTAGATGTCCAAACAAGCATGCAAAAGTACTCATGCAAGATAAAAGAGGGAATATCAAATAACAGTTCCACATGTGTAATGAATAATAAATCCACATAAACATAACCATCATGCTAAAATCATCAGTCAACTACACATATATATAATCCCTGATCCATAATAAATCCCAAAGTGATACCCGCACATAGATATGTCATAATGTCCCAATGATTAGTCCATTTAACCAACTTTCATAAGATCTATGCGCTAATGTGGCATGTTAACTATCACTATGAAAAATGTCCCCGCGATCATGTTTCCACAATAATATTATCCCAATAAGATTCCCAACATGCTATGTCCACAAAATTATTCTCAAATGATAGGCTCACATTTATATTAGTCAAACATGCATGGTAATCAATCAATATGTCCAAAAGAGGACTTCTCTAATAAACTTAGTGAGCAAGTCAGAAGTAGAGGCAAGCAACAACCACCCACCTGGACACGCGCAATCCTCAGCTGTAAAACCTCCTCGCTGTCCAATATCCCTTTTTCATGCCAAAAGCCCAAACAGATAAACGACCGCGATCACTATTCACAATTACCCCAAAACATACAATTAAACATACAATTACACTTAAGAACATGCTGTCCCAACAAACAGTCCAGAGTTGTGCCTTTTTCACCTACGAGTTATGCACAAAAAATTCCCAAAAAAATACTATCGCGAACCTCGCGACGAGCCGGTCGAAACGAGTACCTGCACGTTCAAATCCGAGTTTCTTACACTAAGATATAAATTCTGCAAGGGAACCACCCCGAAATTGTCACGCCCCGGGTGTAAACCAGAACCCGGGCTCGTCTACAGATCCGCCGTGCACACGGTATTTCCCGCGTACACGAAGCGCCAAACCTGCTCAGATATAAAAGAGATAATAATAAATGAGCAATAAAAACAGAGCTGAACTAAAACTAATACATCTCAGACTGAAGCTGAAAATAAAATACAATACATCTGTATAAATGATACATCTGTCTCTCCCAGCTCACCAAAATAAATACAACCTGCTGGCAAAAGCCAGTCCCAAAGGAAGTACAACCGTCTGAGGAAACACGGGTACACCAACAGTCCAGCTAACACGCTCAACCTGCCTCGAAGTCTATCTACTCAGCCGTCCTCTCTCCTCGACCCGTCGCTGAAAACCCAGCAGCACCCGCAGAAGACACTGCAAAACAAGGGGGAAGAAAAAGAGGAAAGAAGAAAGCAGTGGGGGTGAGAACTACTGTAAACAGCAGCCTCCCCCTAGTGGGTAGACCTCAACTCAAATGTGCCCACTAGGACTACAAGAGGCGGAAAAGATGAACAAAGGTGGTAAGCTGTAAATAAACTGCTGATGATGTAAGAAGCTACCACTATATGCCTCTAAGGTGCTCAGCTAAGAGTATGGCCAACTGTATGCATCAGAATAAGAATGCCTGCCTGGGTAGCCCAACCTAGTCACCGGCGAACACCGGTACTGCCCACTATGCCTACTAAGTCCCAACTCAGCTATGGGATGCGGACCGGCTCCTGACCGGCACGGTCCCATCCCGAGGGCGACAGACCGGCTCCTGATCGTCACGGTCCCGCCCCAAGGCAACAGACCGGCTCCTGACCGGCACGGTCCCGCCCCAAAGGCAACAGACCGGCTCCTGACCGGCACGGTCACAAAATACACACTCCGGAGTGGCACTCGAGGGGAGCGACCCACACGAGCATAGTGCCTCAGTAATAGGTATCAAGTCAGCAGAACTGGATCATGACTCTGATCAAAGTGGGAAAACCCGTCCACTAAAAGGAGACCCGATCTCGATGATGATGCAAGATAGACAAATAGTGGAAAACTCCATCTACTAGAGACCTGATACCCAATCTGATGCATAAGCAGCAATCACTATCCGGTCAACCGCCTACTGTCCGCGGTTGCCGCAATGCCCTGCCCTCACAGCCTGCCTGTCCCAAGACCCACAACTGTCTGACTACACTATCCAGCCCCTGCTCGCACCCGAGCGCACTATCCCCCAATGAAGATAAAAGAAGAGGAAAAGCATGGTTTCTCCTAAGTCAATGCCATCATGATAGTGTAGCAGAAAAAGGTGGCCTAACTAAATGTCCATACAAGCATGCAAAGTCCTTTATTTAAAAACAGGGTTTAAATATTATTATCTTTCCCAATAGAGAGGTATGCCACTAGTTAAACTTTCATTTGCCAAGTTATCCCATATCCATTTTAAGAAAGCTCTTCCCAAGGTTTTAAGCGGCATATTAATTACAAGAATTAACCATTAGTCAGCACTTAGTCCTTTTGAAGTCACAACCTCTAGTTATAAGCCCAATTCTCAATCAACATGCCATTTTCACTTGTACCGGTTCATTTAGC
The DNA here is from genome assembly GCA_029168755.2 of Tillandsia fasciculata. Taxonomy (NCBI): domain Eukaryota; kingdom Viridiplantae; phylum Streptophyta; class Magnoliopsida; order Poales; family Bromeliaceae; genus Tillandsia; species Tillandsia fasciculata. The sequence continues at coordinate 349,887 of JAQOTM010000114.1, read as the reverse complement.
AAGATAATAAAGAAGCAACTCAAATAGGCCTAGTGGGGACATCACAAGTAGGAGGTAAACAACGGTACCCACCTCGAGCGCTAAATCCAAGTCCTGACAGCGAAGTCCGCGCTCGATCCTCAACAGTCCCCGCAACACTGTGCCAAAAGTCCCAAAGGACACACACAAATTTACTAATCAAGTTTAATCCAAATCTGTCCCCAAAATCAGATTTACTGTTCAGCCATTTTTACCTGCGAAACGTGCCCAATAAATTCCCAGAAAAATGCTATCACGATCTACGCGACGAACCGGTCGAAACGAGTACCTGCACGTTTTCCCACGATTTTTCGGTGCTGAGAACGAAAATCGACAAGAGGGACACCCCAAAGCAAATCGATCACAAAAACTGAATCTGAAGATACTGTAAAAAGGGGGTTCTCACCATCAGGGAAATTCCACAAAGTTCCACAAAAATTCAGGGAGATTCCTTGTGATGCGTAGATGCAAATCCCCTCTTGAAACGCCTCAATCCGATGTCCGGTTGCGGAGATATCACCAAAACAATCCAGCGCTGTCCAAAACTCCACCCCAGAAAATAGGGTTACAAGATGGTCCGAAAAACCCAGGAAAACCTCGGAATGTGGGAAAACCCATAGAAATAAGAAATGTAGCCCTACCTGTTACGAAGACGATGGCGCAAGAATCGCTGAAAAATACTGCCTGGTTAGCTCGGGGGAGCTAAAACACTGTCGCTGCGCCGAAGAAGAATCCAGGAGTGCAACGTCGCGCCGCGCCAAAAAATCCAAATCTCGAAGTGCGTGCCACCACAGATCCTCAAACTTCACCAGGAGATGGAGAACTCGAAGGGGAGCAACTTTGCTGAAGACACCATGGTGAGAAGAGGCTCGGAAATGGTGGAAAAAGCAAGGTGAATGGGCTTCGGGTTCCTTAAATAGGCCAGCCAAAAGAACATTTCAAATAATGACATCCGGGTCCCCACTTTCGGGCGCCCGGAAATTTCCGGGCGCGCACAGTGCGGCCCGGCCCAGAATTTCCGGGCGCGCACAATGCGGCCCGGCCCAAAACGCCCCGTCGGACAGGATCCGAAAACCGTCCAACCCGCCTCCAAGCCCGCCACGTGTCGCCCGAACAGGCAACAGCCACCTCCACCTGTCCCGCTGCGCCACGTGGCCACCTCCGCTGGTCGACACGTGTCCCCGACCACAGTACCGCCGCGCCTGCCCGCACAGTCTGCGCCCGCTGCCCCTCCTGCCCGCACAGTTGACCAGCCAATAGAGAAGCGCCACGTGTCCTGCCTCTGACCGCTGCACCCGGTGCACGAACACCCATGCACCGAACCAACCAAAGTCTGCCACGTGTCCACCCCGGTGCACCGTGAACCAAAGCCAACCCGAAACTCCGTGGACCAACGCCTGTGAGCCAGCCAACGAGATGATGCCACGTGTCCTCCGCCTGGTGCACGCCCGCCGCGTGGACCGGCCGCCTGCCCGCTCACCCCGCGCGCTGCCCGCGCCCTGCCCGCGCCGCCTGCCGCCGCTGCTCCGCCTGCCCGAGGCCGCGCCGCCGCCCGCCGGCGCTGCCCGCCGCCGCCGCCGAACGCCGCCGGCGATCGCCGGAATCACTGTTCCGGCAGTGAACAGTACCCGAGCTCCGAAAAATGCCGTAAATAGTCCGTCTGAAGCGTTTTCGCGCGCTGAATCTGAATTTGACGTCCGTTTCGCCAAATTCTCACTCTAAAAATTGCCGGATGCCCCCGGAAGAGTATTCTTGGTCCAAATTTCGCGCAGAGCCCAATCTCAATATCCGTTTCGCGCGGGAACACCTCTAAACATCCAATGGGGTCCCCTGATCACCCGCGTGATCCATTTTAAGCCCGAAGTCTAACACTCACCTCCAGCACCCCGCATAGGCCTCCAGTGGCCACCCCATAGCACCGCAACAGCTCTGCGGAGATCCAGGTCATCACATCCTCCCCCACTAAAAGAAAGTTTCGTCCTCGAAACTAAAGTCATTCCTCAACACGGAATCCCAACCAACAGGGGGTAAATATCCAATCATCCGCCACTCAAGCTCCCAAACTGGTGTCATGCCAACAACTCCGATAGGAGAACAGCTAAAAACTCACAACCCAAAAAGGGTATCACCAAGTCCCGATGCCGCCGCAGGTCCCTCAAACACGCCAGCAAACAAGCTACTCACCCACTACGAGACATCCGCCTCGCTCACAAGGTCAAAACCAAAGAGGCGAAGATACTCTCAAGCAAACCAAGTACACCAACACCTCCAGGCCTGGCTCCTACGAAAACCGTCCTCGCAGCATAATCAGCTGCCGCGAAAAGAAAAAGAAAACCGAGCCAGCCTAACCGTCCTAAGTACCACACCAAGCCCAACAACTGGGTCAAGACCATCAGGCCTACAGGTACAACCAAGGACTCAACCGCACCGGGCAAGACCCACGACACTCCCCCCCCAGGTGCAAAAGGTAGGGAATACGACCTCCCGAACACCAGGTAACCGTCCTACCCCCGACCCAAAACAATGAAGCCAAACACTACCCACCAAGAAGGGAAAACCTCTCGTATCGAAAGATACGAACCCAAGAGCCTGGAACAATTCAAACCCACCGCCACACTGGCCGCTGGAATCCATGTGCTCTGACGGTCTCAAAATCCACTATCCAGAAAAGAGACCAGGAATGCCTCATCCGACTGACCTGTCCTCCATCACCCGGCGCCAAGCGCCTCAATCAGAACTCGCCTCAGGCGGCAGATCCCAATCCCAAGGAACTGCAATGCCACGCTCCATACCCGGTGTCTACTCCAATGAGGCGTCCCCAGTACTCTCAATCCCCCACCGAATAAGACCCTGCCTCCAAAGGCTCCATACTCGATCCCACAAGTCAGGGCAACTCATCCGCCAGATCTGGCTCACTCCTTCAATGCAATCCCACAGTTTTCCCTGCTGTCAACTGTCCACCCTTCCTCGGTGCCCCAGCACTAAACGTCGGCACGGAGGGCTACTCACTAGTCCGACAACTGTGCCACTGCACTGATCCGACAACTGTGTCACCGCGCTGCTCCGACAACTGTGTCAATGCTCCGACAACTGCACCACTGTGCTGATCCGACCACTGTGTCACCGCGCTGCTCCGACAACTGTGTCACTACTCCGACAACTGCACCACTGTGCTGATCCGACCACTGTGTCACCGCGCTGCTCCGCCGATCTGCCTCCAACACTCCTACCCTTCGGGTCCGGAGCCCCCCCCCCCCAGACCCCAATCTGGGTATCCGGCCCGAAACAACCAGCTCAGGCCCAACTGCCGCACCAAGGTACACTCGGGTCAGAGCCCCAACGTCGGGGAGACACCGCTCACCACGACAAAACCGCAAATCAGCACACCCCAAACACTCGACCCAATCTAGCGAACGTCAAAGGCATCCCCCTATTTTTGTAACGTTATGTTGTCTGCAGCCAACATAACTGTCCCACAAAAATAGGGTATGTCGATCCCTCTTCACTCACTGGGAGAGTCAAAACCAAATCACCGACTTTCGCTAAAAGTCACGTCACTCACGTCCTGCCTTCCTAGGGTCTGCCAAAAGCCTAGGGTTTCCTAAGTCCCAACTGACCTATCCCTAAGCTCTGATACCAACTTAATCGGTCACGCCCCGGGTGTAAACCAGAACCCGGGCTCGTCTACAGATCCGCCGTGCACACGGTATTTCCCGCGTACACGAAGCGCCAAACCTGCTCAGATATAAAAGAGATAATAATAAATGAGCAATAAAAACAGAGCTGAACTAAAACTAATACATCTCAGACTGAAGCTGGAAATAAAATACAATACATCTGTATAAATGATACATCTGTCTCTCCCAGCTCACCAAAATAAATACAACCTGCTGGCAAAAGCCAGTCCCAAAGGAAGTACAACCGTCTGAGGAAACACGGGTACACCAACAGTCCAGCTAACACGCTCAACCTGCCTCGAAGTCTATCTACTCAGCCGTCCTCTCTCCTCGACCCGTCGCTGAAAACCCAGCAGCACCCGCAGAAGACACTGCAAAACAAGGGGGAAGAAAAAGAGGAAAGAAGAAAGCAGTGGGGGTGAGAACTACTGTAAACAGCAGCCTCCCCCTAGTGGGTAGACCTCAACTCAAATGTGCCCACTAGGACTACAAGAGGCGGAAAAGATGAACAAAGGTGGTAAGCTGTAAATAACTGCTGTGATGTAAGAAGCTACCACTATATGCCTCTAAGGTGCTCAGCTAAGAGTATGGCCAACTGTATGCATCAGAATAAGAATGCCTGCCTGGGTAGCCCAACCTAGTCACCGGCGAACACCGGTACTGCCCACTATGCCTACTAAGTCCCAACTCAGCTATGGGATGCGGACCGGCTCCTGACCGGCACGGTCCCATCCCGAGGGCGACAGACCGGCTCCTGATCGTCACGGTCCCGCCCCAAGGCAACAGACCGGCTCCTGACCGGCACGGTCCCGCCCCAAAGGCAACAGACCGGCTCCTGACCGGCACGGTCACAAAATACACACTCCGGAGTGGCACTCGAGGGGAGCGACCCACACGAGCATAGTGCCTCAGTAATAGGTATCAAGTCAGCAGAACTGGATCATGACTCTGATCAAAGTGGGAAAACCCGTCCACTAAAAGGAGACCCGATCTCGATGATGATGCAAGATAGACAAATAGTGGAAAACTCCATCTACTAGAGACCTGATACCCAATCTGATGCATAAGCAGCAATCACTATCCGGTCAACCGCCTACTGTCCGCGGTTGCCGCAATGCCCTGCCCTCACAGCCTGCCTGTCCCAAGACCCACAACTGTCTGACTACACTATCCCAGCCCCTGCTCGCACCCGAGCGCACTATCCCCCAAATGAAGATAAAAGAAGAGGAAAAAGCATGGTTTCTCCTAAGTCAATGCCATCATGATAGTGTAGCAGAAAAAGGTGGCCTAACTAAATGTCCATACAAGCATGCAAAGTCCTTTATTTAAAAACAGGGTTTAAATATTATTATCTTTCCCAATAGAGAGGTATGCCACTAGTTAAACTTTCATTTGCCAAGTTATCCCATATCCATTTTAAGAAAGCTCTTCCCAAGGTTTTAAGCGGCATATTAATTACAAGAATTAACCATTAGTCAGCACTTAGTCCTTTTGAAGTCACAACCTCTAGTTATAAGCCCAATTCTCAATCAACATGCCATTTTCACTTGTACCGGTTCATTTAGCAAGATAATAAAGAAGCAACTCAAATAGGCCTAGTGGGGACATCACAAGTAGGAGGTAAACAACGGTACCCACCTCGAGCGCTAAATCCAAGTCCTGACAGCGAAGTCCGCGCTCGATCCTCAACAGTCCCCGCAACACTGTGCCAAAAGTCCCAAAGGACACACACAAATTTACTAATCAAGTTTAATCCAAATCTGTCCCCAAAATCAGATTTACTGTTCAGCCATTTTTACCTGCGAAACGTGCCCAATAAATTCCCAGAAAAATGCTATCACGATCTACGCGACGAACCGGTCGAAACGAGTACCTGCACGTTTTCCCACGATTTTTCGGTGCTGAGAACGAAAATCGACAAGAGGGACACCCCAAAGCAAATCGATCACAAAAACTGAATCTGAAGATACTGTAAAAAGGGGGTTCTCACCATCAGGGAAATTCCACAAAGTTCCACAAAAATTCAGGGAGATTCCTTGTGATGCGTAGATGCAAATCCCCTCTTGAAACGCCTCAATCCGATGTCCGGTTGCGGAGATATCACCAAAACAATCCAGCGCTGTCCAAAACTCCACCCCAGAAAATAGGGTTACAAGATGGTCCGAAAAACCCAGGAAAACCTCGGAATGTGGGAAAACCCATAGAAATAAGAAATGTAGCCCTACCTGTTACGAAGACGATGGCGCAAGAATCGCTGAAAAATACTGCCTGGTTAGCTCGGGGGAGCTAAAACACTGTCGCTGCGCCGAAGAAGAATCCAGGAGTGCAACGTCGCGCCGCGCCAAAAAATCCAAATCTCGAAGTGCGTGCCACCACAGATCCTCAAACTTCACCAGGAGATGGAGAACTCGAAGGGGAGCAACTTTGCTGAAGACACCATGGTGAGAAGAGGCTCGGAAATGGTGGAAAAAGCAAGGTGAATGGGCTTCGGGTTCCTTAAATAGGCCAGCCAAAAGAACATTTCAAATAATGACATCCGGGTCCCCACTTTCGGGCGCCCGGAAATTTCCGGGCGCGCACAGTGCGGCCCGGCCCAAAACGCCCCGTCGGACAGGATCCGAAAACCGTCCAACCCGCCTCCAAGCCCGCCACGTGTCGCCCGAACAGGCAACAGCCACCTCCACCTGTCCCGCTGCGCCACGTGGCCACCTCCGCTGGTCGACACGTGTCCCCGACCACAGTACCGCCGCGCCTGCCCGCACAGTCTGCGCCCGCTGCCCCTCCTGCCCGCACAGTTGACCAGCCAATAGAGAAGCGCCACGTGTCCTGCCTCTGACCGCTGCACCCGGTGCACGAACACCCATGCACCGAACCAACCAAAGTCTGCCACGTGTCCACCCCCGGTGCACCGTGAACCAAAGCCAACCCGAAACTCCGTGGACCAACGCCTGTGAGCCAGCCAACGAGATGATGCCACGTGTCCTCCGCCTGGTGCACGCCCGCCGCGTGGACCGGCCGCCTGCCCGCTCACCCGCGCGCTGCCCGCGCCCTGCCCGCGCCGCCTGCCGCCGCTGCTCCGCCTGCCCGAGGCCGCGCCGCCGCCCGCCGGCGCTGCCCGCCGCCGCCGCCGCCCGCCGGCGATCGCCGGAATCACTGTTCCGGCAGTGAACAGTACCCGAGCTCCGAAAAATGCCGTAAATAGTCCGTTTGAAGCGTTTTCCGCGCGCTGAATCCGAATTTGACGTCCGTTTCGCCAAATTCTCACTCTAAAAATTGCCGGATGCCCCGGAAGAGTATTCTTGTCCAAATTTCGCGCAGAGCCCAATCTCAATATCCGTTTCGCGCGGGAACACCTCTAAACATCCAATGAGGTCCCCTGATCACCCGCGTGATCCATTTTAAGCCCGAAGTCTAACACTCACCTCCAGCACCCCGCATAGGCCTCCAGTGGCCACCCCATAGCACCGCAACAGCTCTGCGGAGATCCAGGTCATCACAGAAATAAACCAATCACAAAAACTGAATCACAAGGTTCTGTAAACAGGGACTTTTCACCTTCGGGAAAAATTCAGAAAATTCCAAGAAAATTTGGGGATATTCCTCGTGATGTGTAGATGCAAAACGCCTTTTAAATAACCCAATCCGATGCCTGTGTGCGAAGATATCGTCAAAATACCGCAGTGCTTTCCAAAACTCCGCCCCAGAAAATCAGGTCACAAGATGATCCGAAAAACCCATGAAAAGCTTGGAATAGGAGAAACCAGTAAACACGGGAAACGTAGCCCTACCTGTCGTGAAGACGATGGCGCAAGAATCACTGGAAAACACTACCGGGGTCGCTCGGGAGAGTCCACGTACCGAAATGTGACGATGGGGATCACAAATGAACGAGCGTCGTGCCGCGCTGTAAAATCCGAAACCTTCTCCACGAGCTGCAGCAGCCCAAGAGGAACAACTTTCGTATACAACTCTCGGAGAGAAAAAGCCCAGAAGAAGCCCAAAACCAACCTTGAATTCGGCCTTATATAGACCCAGCTCAACAAATCAGAAAATACCCAACATATCCCCACTTCCGGGCGCCTGGAAATTTTCGGGCTGCTACAGTGTTGGGCCCGGCCGAACACTGTTCACGCCCGGATCGTTCCTGGGCCTCCACGTAGCCCACAAAACAGGCAACAGCGGAAGCCACCGCTCCCGCTGCGCCGCGTGGCCACCCCGGGAGTCAACACATGGCGCGGTCAGCCGCTCGGTCGCGCCTGCGCGCGCCAGTGCGCACAGCCTGCGCCCCTGCCAGGCACGCAGCTCGAGGTAGAGCCCGCCTGCACCGTGGACCATGCGCATGTGGACCGGCCAACCAGTGGCCGCCACGTGTCCAACCCCGGTCCACCGTACACCATCTTCCTGCTCCGTGCTCCCAGACCACAGAACCGCCCAATAAAATCCTGCCACGTGTCCCATCCTCAGGTGCACGCCGGCCCGTGGACCGCGCGCCTGCCCGCGTGCTGCTCGCGCCCGCGCGCCACCACGCTCCGCCGCTGCCCGCCGCGCTCCATCGCCGCCGCCGCCCGCCGCCCGTCGGAATCACTGTTATGGTGTGAACAGTAACCGGTTGCGCAAAATATCAAGTAGGTAGTCCATTTTGACCGTTTTCGTGCGCTGAATCCGAATTTGATGTCCGTTTTGCCAAATTCCAACTCTAAAAATTGCCGAAGGCACCCGGAAATGTGTTCTTAGCCCAAATTTCGTGCTGAGCCCAATTTTAATATCCATTTCGTGCGAAACCACTTCCAAGGATCCGACGGGGTCCCTCGATTACCCACGTGATCCATTTTATGCCTGGAGTCCATCACTTGTGTCCAAATTGGCGCACAAACACCGCCGACATGCCACATAGGCCTCCAGAATCTGCCGGTCACACTGTAGAAGCTCCGCTGACCCAACAGTAGTCCTCTTGTGGAAATTCGGATCCTCACATCCTCCTCCACTAAAAAAAAGTTTCGTCCTCGAAACTAAAGTCATTCCTCAATCCAGAACCTCAACCAAGTAAAGTGGGGTAAATATCCAATCATCCACCACTCAAGCTCCCAAGGCTGTCGAATACCTCCTCGAGAGACGTGATGCCATCCTCGGGTCTCTAAATAGAACAAAATAAAGGTGGGCACTCCAGAAAAGTGCACCACCTAAATCCAGTACAGCTGGGCTAACCGCTCGAGCTACCAAGTAATCTGCATCGATATAAGCATCCGCTCCTCCCAGGGCCTCCGATAATCCAACCGCAAGTCCATCGGCACAAAAGCTCGATCCAAGTACCTCTGTACTCCCGAGGCATCCGATATAAGTCCCCCAACTGATCACGTAGACTCTAATCTCTAATCCAAAAACCATCGGGGCGTAGAAACAATTCCCCAACTCTCCGGCATCAGCACACAGCCATAAGCAGTCGAGAGAACCAAATTGCAAATCAATCTTCGAGAAGATCCAGTACCCTTGCAGCTGGTAAATCCAATCCTCCAGGCTTGACAAAAGGGTACTTGCTCCAGATGATCACTTCACCTAATTTCCGGGGATCCACGCCAAACCAAAGTGAACCAACCTTCCACAACTCGAATAGCACCGGCGCCCCCAAGGGCCACACACTTGGCCTGACAAAATTCCCAAAACATCGAATCCGGGAGTTGTGTCCTCAACTCCCAAACTAGTGACATGCTAGACAACTCCAAAAGAAAAAAGAGCCCTCACAAGGAGGGGTCCTCGCCCGGTCACTCCCAAATCTTGACCATCTGAGTGAACTATTCCGCCGCAGTCTGTCATCCAAAGAACCCTCAGTGACATCACTATAAGTCCTGTTTGCCTCAACAGTCCACACAGCGCCAGCTGTGGAATCACCAAACTCAACTCTAGACAGCTTTCCTGCTCCAGGTATCCGCCATCACTGTGGCCCTGTCGGGGTAATCCAGAATGCTCAACAATAACCCAATGGTAATTCCATAGTCGCTAAGGGAGGCATCACTAAAACTCGCAGATCTCTCTGCCAACACTGGAAATACTAGCATTGGCGCTGGTATCAGTCTCATCATCCGATTGCCAAGCTCTCCTGACACTGCCCAGTCCAAGAAGCTCCTTACCTTGACCATAAATATTGATCTCGGCCAATTCCCAAATAGTGTCTATATATATTGGCCGGATTTTCCACCGCCGCCCCTACGGCTAACACAATGTGACCCAAGAATTAAGCTTTTGAAGCTAAAACTTATGTCTCAATAACTTGGCATATAGCTTCATCCACACAGGCATGGTAGCACGTCCACAAATGCTCCTCGTGCTACAAGTCGCTTTGGAAGTAAATCAATATATCCTCGGGGATTACCACTCCCAATCCGTCCAAGTACAACTGGAACACACAATTCCTCAAATCTTGAGGACAACAGGGCATTATTTATTCCATTTGGCCTAACTATGAGCTCATAATGCCCTTACCGGATCCTGAATGCCATCTAGGCAAAGCCCCTGGCTGTCTGATTCCAAGTGGGTACTCGCATCATACAAGAACTGCCGGAGTGTAACTCCACCAAAAGGTCCTAAATAATACCTGAACCTGCCTGTGCTCAAGTCACAACGAACCCTCATCATCGTCTATCCAAGACGTGGCATCACCACCGTATATCGACGGCGTGGCACTGGGTCCAACAGGACCCTCGATCCATCCAATCCTGCAACTGCGCCATCAGCTCTCTCAGCTCTACAGGCGATATCCAATGAGGTGCTGTCGAGGGTGGCGCGGTTCCCCGAACCACGTCAAACGCAATCTCTATCTCCCTAACTGGCGGTATCATCATCAGCTCAGGTGGAATCACACCCGGTATCTCAGAGGCAACAGGAATATCCTTGAGTCTCGGCACCACCGTAGGCACCTCTCGCACTATCGCTTCAACCTGTGTGCTCTAACTGTGTGGTGACCCGGATCTCTGCAGGGCTTCTACAGTGTGACTGGCAGCTTCTGGAGGCCTATATGGCATGTCGATGGTGTTAGTGCGCCAATTTGGACACAAGTGATGGACTCCGAGCTTAATATGGATCACGTGGGTCATCGGAGGACCCCGTCGGATGTTTAGAAGTGGTTTCGCGCAAAACGGATATCAAATTTAGGCTCAGCGTGAAATTCGGATTAAAAATGTCTTTTCGGGAGCCTCCGGCAATTTATAGGATTGGAATTTGGCAAAATGGACGCCGGATTTGGAATCAGCGCGCGAAAACGGTCAAAATGGGCTATTTACATGTATTTCTCGGAGCTTGCTACAGTAATTTTACTGTTCACTGCCAGAACAGTGTTCTCGGCGATCGCCGGCGGCAGCGGAGAGCGGCGGCGCGGCCTCGGGCAGGCGGCACAGCGGCGGCGGGCAGGCGCGCGCGGTGCGGGCAGGGCGCGGGTAGGCGCGCGGGCGCGCGGTCCACGCGGCAGGCGTGCACCGAGAGGGGGACACGTGGCGGCTTCCTACTGGTTGGCTCACAGCTCGCGGTCTACGGAGGAGCTATGGTCTATGGTGCACAGGGGTGGACACGTGGCAGATTCTTGTTGGTTCGGTGCACAGCTATTCGTGCACCGGGTGTAGCAGACAGAGTGTGACACGTGGCGCCTCCCCATTAGTTGGGACACTGTGTGGGCAGAGGGGCAGCTGGCGCGTCTGGCGCGCGGGCAGGCGCGGTCGGTGCCATGTGGCGCGTCCTCATTGGCTGAGATGGCTGTTCCCTCTTCTAAGGCCACGTGGAAGCTCTTGATTGGTTGATTTTGGTGTTTCCTGTTCGGCGGGACACAGAAGTAATTTTCCGAAAAGATTTTCCAGTTTTGCCTATTTGTTGCATCCGAGAGGCATTCAAGGGGAGTTTTCAGCATTTTCGAAGCCATTTCTCCCTAAGGGATGGGAAGATGAAATCTTCTCCAAGAAGAGAGGAATGCTCCTGTGAAGTTTCGGATTTTTCGGTGGCACGGATTAGGAGATTTCCATTTTCTCCGGCGCGGCGCGACGTTCCTTCATCGGTGTACCCCTTTCGCCGTGTTTCGATGCGAGAGCTCTCCCGGCCTACCCCGATCACATTTTCCTGCGATTCTTGCGCCATTGGAATGGCGACTGACAGAACTTTAATCTTTGTATTTCCTGTTTCCCCTCGTTTCGCGCTTTTCGAGGAGTTTTTCTGAGTTTACTGTGACACCATTTGCTGTGATTGAGCTTTGGACAATGGTTCGATCTTTGGCGATATCTTCGCGCACAGGCATCGGATTGGGGTGATTCAAAAGGCATTTTGTATCTACACATCATGAGGAATATCCCTAAATTTTCTTGGAATTTTCTGAATTTTTCTCGAATGTGAAAAGTCCCTGTTTACAGAACTTTGCGATTCAGATTTTGTGATTAGTTTGTTTCGGGGTAGTTTCCTTGTTGAATTTGTATCTCAGCATAGGAAACTCGGGTGTAAACGTGCAGGCACTCATTTCGACCGGTTCGTCGCGAGGATCGTGACAGTATTTTTCTTGGAATTTTTTGAGCAGATCTCGCAGGTAAAAAAGGCAAAACTGTGGACTGTTGTGTTTCGGGACAGATTTTGTGTGAGCATTATATGTTAATTGTGTATGTCCTTTTTGGGGTGCTTTGTGAAGTGTTGTGGTGATTGCTGAGACTGGGCGTGGACTTCACTGTTGGGACTAGGATTTAGCGCTCGAGGTGGGTGGTTGCTCTATCCCTCTTTTCTGATATACCCACTAGGAATATTAGAGAGATTCCCTCTATTGGACATATTGAATGGTCATCTATTGAACATGCATACTTAACCAAAATAATTGTGAGCCTATCATATGGAAAACACTATATTGGAAACTTGATTGTGGTTGGAACTTATACATACTTGCATGGACATCATTTTAGCATTTAACCTTGCATAAGGGGGGGGGATGCACTTTCATATGTTGGGATATTGTGAAACGTCTTGTGGGAGGGTACCACTTGAGGATCTTTTGGACAGGCATGGGTGGATGGTTTATGTGAGGGTGATTAGCAGATTATAGACATGTGTGGTTGGAATATGATTTAGCATGATGATTATACCCAGGTGGAGCTATTATTCGATACACAAGTGGAACCACTATTCGTCACTCCCCTTCTTTCTTTCGTGAGGAGATAGGCTTGCTTATATCGATATTTAGTTAGACCATTTTTGATCGCTACACTATATGTTGGGACTTGACTTAGGAGAAACCCTATTGTTCCTTCTCCCCCTATTCCTTAGGCAGGCGGCTATTTGTTGCTCGGGTTTGAGCAGGGATTGGCATAGTGTAGCCAGGGCCTGGATTTTAGCTTCTGGGGTATTGCGGCTACCGCGGATAGTAGGCGGTTGGGCGGATGTCGGATGTGGGACATGTTTGTGATTATGGGTGTTGTTGTGAACCCTTGTTTTTGATTACCCGCTAGGCATTTGAGTAGCTTCTGTGGTTAAAAGGCTAAATGCACTTTATGCGTGGCAATGGCAGGCTTAATTGAGACTAAAACGGATATTGTTAGTACTTGCTTGATTGGGGATTATGATTGTAGAGCAGTAATATCATGTTAAAAGATAAGGCTAATCAATAATTGTGGGCTTTGGGTATGTGGCATAGGCAGGCACAGGCTATCTCATATTTACTTTTCTCACACAGTTCTCTACATGCTCTAACATTATAAAGGTTATCGACATCTGTTTATTTTATATCATCTTGGGACATTTGCATGCTTGTATGGTCACCTAGATAGGCCACATTTTTCTGCTACACTATCATGCTAGAATTGACATAGGAGAAACCTTTTTATTATTCTTTTTTCTTTTCATTTGAGGCTCAGGGTATTTGTAGCTAGTGAGCGAGCAGGGGGTTTGGGGATAGTGTAGTCAGGATCTTGGGTTTTAGGACAGGCAGGCTTGATGGCAGGGTATTGCGGCAACCGCGGACCTTGGGCGGTTGACCGGAGGTTGCTTATGCATCAGATTGGGTATCAGGTCTCTAGTGGATGGATTTTCCCACTATTTGTTTATCTTGCATCAGGTTGAGATCGGGTCTCCCTTTAGTGGATGGGTTTTCCCACTTTGATTAGAGTCATGATCCAGTCCTGCTGATTTATGATACTTATGTTACTGGATACTGAGATACTTTACTCGTGTGGGTCGCTCCCCTCGAGTGCCACTCCGGAGTGCGCGGCAGACAGGCTTCGAGTCCTTGAGACTCTCATCCCCTATCGGTGTTATGCGTTGGCCAGCATACCCGATTTGGCAGGCACAGCAGGCAGTACTAGTGTTTACTGGTGGTCAGATTGGGTTTATTCAGGCAGGCATTTGTATTCTGATGCATACATTCAGCTATTCCTTTAGCTCAGTATTTAGAGGCATACTAGTGGTAGCTTTTCGTCAGTAGTCATATTCATAGCATACCACCTTCATTTCCTTTGCCTCTGGTAGACCTAGTGGGCGTGTCAGAGTTGAGGTTTTACCCACTAGGGGAGGCTACTGGTTTACTAGTAGTTCTCACCCTCATTCTTCTTTTCTCTGTTTCTTCTCCCTTGTTTTGCAGTGTCTTCTGCGGGTGCTGCTGGGTTTTCAGCGGCGGGTCGAGGAGAGAGGACGGAGGAGTAGATAGACCTCGAGGCAGGATGAGCGAGTTAGCTGGACTGTTGGTGTACCCATGTTTCCTCAGACGATTGTACTTTTACTTTGGGACTGGCTTTTGCCAGCAGGTTGTATTTATTTTGGTGAGCTGGGAGAGACAAATGTATCATTTTTATAGATGTATTGTATTTTATTTTCAACTTCAGTCTGAGATGTGTTAGTTTTAGTTCAGCTCTGTTTTTATTGCTCTTTTATTATTTCTCTTATATCTGAGCAGGTTATTGGCGCTTCGTGTACACGAGAAATACCGTGTGCACGGCGGATCTGTAAACGGGCCCGGGTTCCGATTTACACCCGGGGCGTGACAGATTAGGTTGGTATCAGAGCTTAGGGATAGGTCGGTTGGGATTTAGGAAACCCTAGGCTTTTAGCGGACCCTAGGATGATAGGGCGCGAGGGACGTGACACTTTGTGAAAGTCGGCAATTTATTTGTTTGACTCTTCCAGTGAGTGAAGAGGGATCGACATATTCTATTTCTGTGGGACAGTATGTTGGCTACAGACAACATAAGGTTACAGAAATACAGGGATGTCTTTGACTTTCGCTAGATTGGGTCGAGTGTTTGGGGTGTGCTGATTTGCTGTTTGTCGTGGCGAGCGGTGTCTCCCCGACGTTGGGCCTTGACCCGGGCCCACTTTGGTGCAGCAGTTGGGTCTGAGCTAGTTGTTTCAGGCCAGAATACCGGATTGGGGTCAGAGGACTCCGGACCCAGATGACAGGATTGTCAGAGGCTTATCAGTGGCAGAGTGGGCGGGTGTGAGGACCCGAAATTCCCACGTATGGATTACTGTTGAATCAACAGCTTCTGGAGGCTTATGTTGAATTTTGTAAATGTTTGTGCGCAATCTGCACCCAAGAATTAGACTCAGCGCGAAGTTTGGATTAAGATTAATTATCTGGATGCCTTCAAAAAATTTGAGAAATGGATTTTGGCAAAACGGACATCGTATTTGGATTCAGCGCAGAAAAATGATGGAAATCGGCTATTTGGTTGTATTTTTCGGAGTCCGGATGATCAAAAACGGGCAACCGGAAGTTTTGGGGGATTTTCGGGTGCATCAATGCGCTGTGGACCGGGGGTGCCACGTGGCGGCACCCCATTGGTCCGGTGTTGGGAGTTTGGTCCATCAGGCATGCTAGGCTGCCACATGGCTAGCCATGATGGGCCAGCCATACATCACGTGGGCTGGAGTGGAGTGTGGGAGAGGGAGAGAGAGAGGATTGTTTTAATTATTTTTTTTCCTTTCTTCTTCTTCCTCCTCTTCTTCTTCCTCTTCTTCTTCTTCCTCCTTCTTCCTCCATGGACCATAGATTGTTGGAGGGTTTTGTGCAGAGCATCACCAACGTTTCTTCTTCAAAATCATCATCTTGGGTGAGCCATTGGAGCTAGCTTGATCATCTTCTTCTCCATGATGGAGCACAAGCACCATTGCTGAATTTCGGAGCTTCACTGTCACCTTTTAGTCCAAAAATTCCCCAAGCTTCGTTTCTTGGTATTTTGAGCTAAAATTTGGAGGGGTGCTGAATTTCGGAGCTTCACTGTCACCTTTTAGTCCAAAAATTCCCCAAGCTTCGTTTCTTGGTATTTTGAGCTGAAATTTGGAGGGGATCTCCACAACAGGTAAATCTACAACTTTCATATTTAGTGTTCTACTTGGATCATGAGATTTCTAGGAGAATAATTGGGTTTTCCACAACCTTCACGCACAGATTTTTGTATTGGACACCTTGGAGTAATTTTGGGTGTTCTCTCTCATTCGAGCTCGGAATTAGGTGTTCTTTAGCTCAATCTTTATCTACTCTCGACAAGGAATCCATTTCCACCTTTCCCACTGTATTTGGAGCTCGTTTGGACTGGTAAAACTCCCAATCTTTCCAGCCCTGTAGTGCTGGTTTTTACAGAGCAGATTTTTGTTGGAATAACATGTTTATATGGTGGTATCTTTGAGTTCAGCATGTTTTTGGGGGATTTCTTTGTATGGATCTGTTAACAGGGTTAAGAGGAACATTTCTCATGTTGATACTTAAGTGTAATTCCTGCTAGATTAATTTCTAAAAATCTGCGAACATTATGCCGAAATTTTGGATGTTACCGTGTTGTTTCGGGTGTATCTTGGCCTACAGGTGTCGGAACGGGGCGTATAAATACTCGTTTTGGGGCTACTCGTCGCGGGGATCGCAACCGTGCATTTTCTGGAATTTTTGGAGCGCTGCTTGGAGGTGAGAGCTGCCTATCTTGTGCTGTTTGTGAAAACGGCAATGTTGTTGGTGTTTGTTGGGGTATAGTTTGTATCGTGTGTTGGGTTATACTAATATGGATCTAAATAGGGGAAAAAACACCTAGAGGGGGGTGAATAGGTGTAAACAATAAACACTCAAAAAATCATTGCGCAAATAAACCCAATGCGGAAAAATAAAAGAACACGCAAGATTTTTACGTGGAAAAACTCCAAACCGGAGTAAAAAACCACGGGACCGATAACACGGCGAAATCCACTAGAATTGAAACACGTACAAGGTGATGTACCGTACTCACAGACGACTCAACCTCTTACCATACGCTCCTAGTAGATCTTCTCCGCTCGCTCCACGACGCTTCTCGAATCCACGATCCGCGCCCAACGCTGAATCCACAGCGTCCAACGTCGAGTCCACGACGTCCGACCGAATCCACGGTCTTCACCCAGTGGCACGCTTCGAATCCACGAACGTACCTCGCTCCGAATCCACGAGAGCGGTTGCACCTTGAATCCACAAGGCCACGCGAGTCCACGCGCCGATTTTGGGGTAAATCGTTGTTTGTTTGGGTGGTGATGATCCGCCGAATACTTAGATTAGAAATAGATCGGAAATACCATCTAAGTATTCATTGATTTGATTCTACTCAAAATGTGAGTATGGAAAACCTAGAATCAAATCAATCAATATAGATGAAGAAACATAGAATAATTCTATTGATTTCCTTTCTTCTCTATATGTGGATTTTTCCGTTCGGATGATATTTGATTATGACGCTCTATATGGATGCCCTAGAAAAATAACCTTAGGGTCTATTTATAGGTTAGAAACCATTGGAAGAATATACGGATCAAAAACAACCTTTTCTGGAAATTTTACGGACGGCGATCCGGATTGGATTAGGCGATCCGGATCGCAGAACAAAAAGACGATTTCCAGAAATCCATGTTCGGGATCCGGATCACAAAGTCCGATCCGGATCGTTCATACAGTTCACCAAACTTTCATGTTCGGGATCCGGATCGTGATGGTCTAGGATCCGGATTGAAATTGCCAATGAACAAACACCCTTCGGGATCCGGATTGCCGAGCACGATCCGGATCCTGAACATGTCCCATGTCCAGTTTTTGATGTTTATGCAATAAAACTTTCTTCCAGGTGTTTCTACACTACAAGAAGTATTCGGATCACCAAAATCTTTAGTTAAACATACCTGATCCTTTTGAATTCTTCTTTCTTGAGATTGAGGTATATGATCCAAAGTTCTTTCATCTTCAATCTTCAAGACTTAATACTTTCACGAAATACGCCAACTCAAATTCCGTAACAATCTCCCCCTTTGGCGGTTTCGTGACAAAACACAAATCCACAAAAGAAAATTCAAAAAGATATTTTTGTTGCTATCACCATACAACAAAAATTTACAATGGAGATCCAAAAATTAAAAACATGAGATAAACTTCCTAAAACAGACTCTAGGCTTAGACATCTGTAATCTCTGCACAAAGAAATCATTCTTGACAAAAGAAATCGTTAGATACCTCAAGAATTGAAACATACAAAACCAAGTACAGAGATAGAGTTTATTCTCATCATGACATTTGAAGAATTCAGATATGTAAGAGAATCATAGTTAAAAACCAACATATCTTCTAGGCATTCAAGAACCAAATGTCACAAACTGTTAGTCCAACATCAACTTGTTAGTCATATTACATGCCCAAATAGTTAGTCGAATAGTTAGTATAGAAGCATGCAACCAATCAACAAGAGAAACCAAAGTTGAGTTGAGATTCATACTTACCTTGATGTTCACACATTCACATTCACACAGTTCATTGTCACAGTTCATTGTCATTGTTCAAGTTCTCTCTAAACTCTCTCCCCCTTTTTGTCACAAAACAAAGCCAAAAATGTAGCAAAAGCTACGAAATGTAAGGAGAGTTAAAAAGTTCTATTAACATGAGAAACCTGAGAACTAAACTAAAAGTTAGAACAAAAACTAAGTCCTAAAAATCGAAACTAAATGTTAAGAACCGAAGAACTGAGAACTGCAAGAGAGTAATGTTCAGAGGGTGCTGCTTAGTCTGAAGAGTCTGAACTGGTACAGCTCAGCTTGCTCAAAATCCCTTTAAGCATTTTTGAAAATTGGAATACTTTTTCTTGATCTTCTTTTGCTGAGAAGAATTTGCTGAAGTTCTTTCGAGATTCTTTCTTGTTCAGCAGAGATTCTTTGTTGTTCCTGGCGAACTGATTCCAATATATCTGTGTCCGTAGTGCGTGTCTTCGAGTGTGATGGATGTTGTGTAGAAGCAGATGGTGCATCCAGTCCCTGAACCCATGGAGATTCAGTTTGTAGAACCCCAGAAAGTGAGCGTGCTCTGGTAAGGGCCCACTATGCTGACTCGCACTCCTTTGGACATTTTTCCTTCTCGTATACTGTTTGGTTGTTGAAGCAGATTTCATTAGTCTTTTTCCTTTGGTAAATTTCCTGTTCTCCTCATCAATTTTTCGTTGAACATCTTTGAAGAATTCGTCCCATTCTTCTTCATCATAGTCTGAGCTGTCTTCCTCTGCGTCTTTCGTCTTGTTTTGAGTTGAATCATCCTGTTCCGTTTTAACAGATATACTCGTGTGCACCATAGTGACTAACAACAGAATGAACCAAGAGAGAGCCATTGAACAGGGTGCTTTGAGTTTAAAAGGTGTCCTGTGAAAAACCAACTCAAGAACACATGAAAAATTGTCAATTTTGAAAAATTTGAAAAATTGTACCTAGACAATCATAATCATGTAGAGAAGCCAAGAATCAAATTAGTTTTGCAAAAAGAATTTTAAAAATAGATCAATTCCATGATTTTCAAAAATTCCTCTTTTATGCCCTAAAACTGAATTTTTAGAAATCGAAGCCTAAAAACTCGTTAATCAGAGAAAAACCAGCATAAAAGCAAAACTAATCGACCCAGAGTTCTTATTTCAAAAGAAATTTGATCAAAAACCATTCACAAACGAAAAAGATCCATGATTTCTACTCACGTTTGATGAAAAAGATAAAAACTGTGAAAACCGAGATTTTGATCAATAAAACTTACTTGGAATCGAAGAACTTTGAGTTTGGAAGCTCCAAGATGCAAGAAATCTAGAGAGAGAAACTCTAGAAGCTTGAGAACAAAAGATTAGGGTAAAAGAAATCAAATCCTCTTTGTTCTTTATAAACCCCTAGCCGTGATCCGGATCGGATCGAGAATGTGATCCGGATCGGCTACCCGCAGGAAGAATCCTGCGTTCGGGATCCGGATCACTTACTCCGATCCGGATCGGCTTCAACTTTTTCTCCAGAAAATTTAGAAAAATTCCATAAAATCCAGAAAAAGTATGTAAGCACTTTAGCATATCAACTTTAAACAAAAATCATCGTTTCATACAACAAGAAATAGATTATGCAAAATCTACCAAAAATACTCAAAAATGAAACGAAAATTTACGAAAATTAAAACACTTAAAGTTGAACAACTTCAATCACATCTATCCTGATCTTATGTGTAATGCCTTTATCAAATCATCAATTTTGGTAAAGAAAATGAAATACCAAGATCAATAGATGTTTGAAATCCCAGATAAGTTAGATAATATATCTAGACAATCTGTTGAAGGAGTGGCTCTTTGAGCATCTTTTATCAAAAATCCCACCTTATACCAACCATGAAATACGACTGAGTCAAGTATTTCAATATGCATTTCATCAATATTTTTGAAACAAAATTTGCTTTGCATTCATGGAGTATCTTTTTCTTTCTTTCATTTTCTCCATGTGGTGGTAGTTTTCACACTCCTCATTGGGATGTAACTCTTTCCACATCTTTTGAGCATATTTACATTTCATTGACTCCCCCTCAATTGGCTATCAATTATTTAATATATAAGGTATTCAACCAAAAATTGATCTCGCATTCATACTCGACTAAGCAATCAAATATGATAATGACTATACCAAGAGATCATTGAGAGAGAAATTGACTTTGATCACTTAAAAGATGGTTTAATGAACGTAAATGATCATTGCAACATTGAAATATTATGATATCAAAAGCATAATAAATTTCTAAATGCATAAAAGGATGCAATTAAAGTCAATTATGGTTTATGCTCAATTAATGTCCTATGTATAAAAACATAGATAGAGAACAAAACAAAAACAAAACCTAACCTAAGCAAAGGTTTCAAAAGAGATTATTTCAAGGAAAGCATGCCAATTGCTTTACGCAAGTGAATAAAACGTTTTTGATCCAAAGGTTTTGTTAAGATATCAGCTAATTGATCCTCAGTTGAAATGTATGACAGTTGAAGAATATTTGATTCAACTAGCTCTCTAAGAAAATGATATCTAAGTTCAATATGTTTTGTTCTAGAGTGCAACACAGGGTTTTTTGAAATGTTAATAGCACTAGTGTTGTCACATAAAATGGTTACCGAAGTTGCTGAAATCCGGAAATCGCTCAACACGCTTTTCATCCAAATCAATTGGGTTGAACAACTTCCTGCAGAAATGTACTCCGCTTCGGCAGTCGAGAGTGCTATGCAATTCTGCTTTTTACTGTGCCATGCAACAAGGCAATGGCCAAGATAGAAGCATGCACCACTCGTGCTTTTCCGGTCATCCACTGATCCAGCCCAATCGGCATCTGAGTATCCAACAATATCCAAACTTGTTCCCATAGGATACCAAATTCCGAAACTGATTGTACCTTTGATATATCGGATGATCCGCTTCACCGCTTTCAGGTGAACCTCCTTCGGTGCTGATTGATATCTCGCGCAAATCCCAACACTGAAGGATATATCCGGGCGACTAGCCGTGAGATATAGTAGACTTCCAATCATACTGCGATACAGTTTCTCGTCTACATTCTCACTATGTGATTCACTTCCAAGTCCCTTATGGCTAGTTCCCATTGGAGTTGGAAAATCCTTAGAATTTTCAAGATCAAACTTTTTGACCAACTCCAGTGCATACTTGGATTGACACAAGTGAATTCCTTCATCGTTTTGTTTAACTTGTAATCCAAGAAAATAAGTCAATTCGCCCATCATGGACATCTCAAATTCGCTTTCCATGGTCTCCGCGAATTTAGAAGCATCATTATCTCTTGTTGCGCCAAAAACAATGTCATCGACATAGATTTGAGCAACTATGAAATTGTTTTGATAATGCTTCACAAAGAGAGTCCTGTCAGCTCCCCCTCGAGTGTAGCCCTTTTCCAAAAGGTGCTTTGTCAACCTTTCGTACCATGCTCGCGGTGCTTGTTTCAGACCGTAAAGAGCCTTTTTCAGACGAAAAACATGGTTAGGTAGTTTATGATCCACAAAACCTTTCGGTTGAGCCACATAAACTTCCTCATTTAAAAACCCATTTAAAAAGGCGCTCTTAACGTCCATTTGAAATAATTTGATTTTAAAATGACAAGCAATCGCAAATAAGATACGAATGGACTCGAGTCTAGCTACAGGGGCGAAAGTTTCATCAAAGTCTATACCTTCTACTTGAGAGTAGCCTTGAGCAACTAACCTTGCTTTGTTCCTGATGATAGTACCTTCTTCATTTTTCTTGTTCTTGAAGATCCATTTGGTACCTATCACATTGTGTTGCTTCGGAGGCTTCGTTAATTCCCAGACTTTGTTTCGCTCGAATTGATGGAGCTCTTCCTGCATTGCTTTAATCCAGTAGTCATCTTGGAGAGCTTCATCAACATTCTTTGGTTCGATTTGAGATACATAGCATGCAAATCCGCAAACCAATTGTCTCCGTGTTCTAACTCCTTCTTGTGGATCTCCAATGATGTTCGATTCAGGGTGATCCTTGGAGATGCGTAACGTTTGAGGTAGAGGAGTAGACGGAGGTACACGAGATGATTCCTGCACATCAGATAAACTTGAAGAACCGTTAGATGCATCAACATTATTATCGAAAGAATTGTTAGAAGAAGATGCATTAGCAGGTGTATCATCATCAAGAGAGATATCGAGGGTAGATTTTTCAGATTCAAAGTGAAAAGCTTCATCTACCTTAACATTTATCGATTCTACGATCGTCTTAGATTCTAAGTTAAAAACTCGATATGCTCTGCTGTTTGTAGAATAACCTAAGAAAATCCCTTCGTCACTTCGAGAGTCAAATTTTCCAAGATTTTCGCGATCACGTAAAATAAAACACCGACTCCCAAAGATACGAAAATATTTGATGTTAGGTTTTCTACAAAACCAAAGTTCATATGGTGTATTCAAAGTCCCCGGGCGCAAATACACGCGATTAATAACATAAACAGCAGTGTTCACCGCTTCAGCCCAAAAATAAAAAGGTAAGTTCCGGCTGTGAAGCATAACACGTGCCATTTCCTGTACGACCCTGTTTTTGCGCTCGACTACACCATTTTGTTGAGGTGTGTAAGGTGCAGAGAATTCATGTTTAATGCCATTAGAAGTGCAAAAATCAATGAATTTGGAATTTATGAATTCCCCACCTCTATCACTTCTAACTCGAGTAATCCTTTCATTCTTTTCAATCATAATACGATTGCAGATTTCGAGAAAAGAATCAAAGGTATCAGCTTTTTCTTTTAAAAATGCTACCCAAGTATATCTAGAAAAATCATCAACCAATAAGAAAATATACCATTTACCTCCCAGAGATGGTTGACGAGTTGGCCCCATTAAGTCCATATGCAAAAGTTCCAAAGGCCGTTTTGTACCTATGTGGTTCAAGTTCTTGTGTGCAGTCCTAGACTGTTTTCCCTTTTGGCAACCGCCACACACAAGGTTTTGTTCAAAAGAAAGTTTCGGAACCCCCTTGACCACATCTTTGTTCGAAATTCTAGCAAGTTCCTTAAAGTTTATGTGACCTAGCCTTTCATGCCAAAGTGTTTCATTTTTCAAAGATGCTAGGTTACATTTTTCAGAAATCTTATAGGAACTACATAACAATTGTTTTCTGATCTAACCCCTTTAAAAAGAAAGCATGGTTCTGTCAGTTACAGTGCATTTATCAGATGAAAAATTAACTGAATAACCACTATCACAAAGTTGACTTATGCTTATGAGGTTAGTCTTAAGGCCATGAACAAATAACACATTATTTAGAACCGGGCCATCTGGAATAGCTACCGTTCCCTTTCCAACAATTTTGGAAGACCGACCATCTCCGAAAACAACAAGTCCTCCGGAGTTTTTCTCAAATGTTTGAAAACAGTTTTTGTCACCGGTCATATGACGGGAACACCCGCTATCCAGATACCAAGACGAACTATCATATGCATGCAAGGAAACATTGGTAACAAGACAAGGGAAAATTTCACCTTTGCGCACCCAAACCTTTTTGGAATGCGTCGGTAATGATCGTGAAGTTGATCTCCTAGGTGAGAGCGTCTTGCTTGAAGAATTGCTGCTCCTTGATGATGTCGTCTTGAGCGGTGTACTACCAAGGCTCTTTTCCTTCAATTGAATTGCAGTTGATTTTCGAGGAATAGCCTTTTGGTAGTCATTGCAAGAGGTGCTTGAGGTGTGCGTTTGGCTTCCGTCTTGCAATTTCTCCTTATGTGCCCTGAAATGCCACAACGAAAACATACCTTAGATCTTGACGATCCCGAGGAGGATGTAGTAGGCTTGTTGTCGTTGCTTGTCGTGAATTCCGGTGTCGGAGGAGGAGATACCGACTGAGGCACAAATACTGTCCCACTCGAACTTGGAATGTCTCCAGTTTGAGTGTATCCGAGGCCGAACTTATTTGTTTGACCAAGACCAAGAAGTCTGTCCAACTTACTCCTTCCAGAAGAAAATCTCTTTAAGTCATCCTTCAGTTGGCGTATGGTCTTCGTCATTTCCAATTTTTCCTGTCGAGCCTCGCCGTTGAGCTTCAAGAAGTAATTCGCTTTGTTCACCATATCCATATAATTCTTCTCGAGTTGCTCATTGGACTCTTGAAGGGAAACATTTGTTTTAATCAGATTATCCCTTTCCACTTCAAGATCGGTTGAGAGAGAGGTTACCCTTTTTACTTCTTCTTCGAGATCCTGCAATCTCCCTTTCAACCCCTTGTTTTGCTTAGCCAGTTTCTTTGAATCCCTCAAAAGTTATGGTAGGCTAGAGCAAAATCTTCACCTTCCGAATCATCTGATTCATCGTCCGTTGCAATCTTTTCAACAGTGGAGTTGGACAGTGAATCGGATGTACTTGCCATTAAGCACATGAAGGGTGAAGATGGTGGACGCGTGGAAAGCTGTCGCGTTGTCTTCTTCATCACTTGAGGATGACTCATTTGACGTGGAGTTGTCATCCCAAGTAACGACTTGCATCGCCTTCTTCTTTGCCGGATTCTTGTTGGGACACTCCGTTGCAATGTGGCCGTAGCCTCGACATTTGAAGCACTGAACTTGTCCCTCTGAACTTTTCTTATCCTTTGAGAAGTTCTCTTGCTTTCTTGACTTGTAAGCTTGAAGAACCCTTGCCTTTCTTCGACTTTCCGAAGGATGGAGTTTTGCTTGAATTACCCCTTCGAAAGTTGCGGCGAAACTTCCTTGTCAAGAGAGCGAGCTGCTTCTCAAAGTCCTCCATAGATAGGTTCTCGTCGTCGTCCGAGGAGGATGAATCCGCGTCTTCTTCTTTAGTTGATTTCAATGCGTAACCTGAAGACTTAGAAGAGGATGCCTTTCCAGAAGAATAGTTAGTAGGAAATGTCATTTCATAAGTTTGTAAAGCACCTACTAATTCTTCTACACGCATTTCGTCCGGGTGTTTAATTGTTTCAATGGCTGCGACCTTCGGGCGAAATCGTTCAGGAAGAGTTCTTAGAATTTTTCTTACAACTTTAAATTCTGGAATCTTCTCTCCCAAGTTAGCACATGAGTTTACGATGTCTTGCAATCGTGTGTAATAGTCAGTGAAAGATTCATTCTCTGCCATAGAGATAGAGTCAAACTTGCTCGTAAGCATTTGCAGTTTCTGAATCTTCACAAGGTTAGTTCCCTCATGCGTAACTTGAAGAACATCCCAGATTTCTTTCGCAGTCTCACATGCCGAGACGCGAGAGAACTCAGTTTGTGACAAAGCATTAAATAGAGCATTAATTCCTTTGCCATTGTAAGAAGATGAATCTATCTCTTCCTTGGTCCATTTCGACCTAGGTTTTAAGGTGCGAACATCATCTATAATTTCAGTTGGATTAGACCATCCTAATTCAATTGATTGCCACACCCTTTCGTCGATGGAAATTAAAAAGGCTTTCATCCGTACTTTCCAGTACGCATAATTTGTTCCATCAAAGAAAGGGGGTCGATTGATGTTTCCACCTTCAACCATTGTTTACAACCCTATTCCCGCTCTGATACCACTTGTTGGGTTTAAGTAATATGGATCTAAATAGGGGAAAAAACACCTAGAGGGGGGTGAATAGGTGTAAACAATAAACACTCAAAAAATCATTGCGCAATAAAACCCAATGCGGAAAAATAAAAGAACACGCAAGATTTTTACGTGGAAAAACTCCAAACCGGAGTAAAAAACCACGGGACCGATAACACGGCGAAATCCACTAGAATTAACACACGTACAAGGTGATATAACGTACTCACAGACGACTCAACCTTTTACCATACGCTCCTAGTAGATCTTCTCCGCTCGCTCCACGACGCTTCTCGAATCCACGATCCGCGCCCAACGCTGAATCCACAGCGTCCAACGTCGAGTCCACGACGTCCGACCGAATCCACGGTCTTCACCCAGTGGCACGCTTCGAATCCACGAACGTACCTCGCTCCGAATCCACGAGAGCGGTTGCACCTTGAATCCACAAGGCCACGCGAGTCCACGCGCCGATTTTGGGTAAATCGTTGTTTGTTTGGGTGGTGATGATCCGCCGAATACTTAGATTAGAAATAGATCGGAAATACCATCTAAGTATTCATTGATTTGATTCTACTCAAAATGTGAGTATGGAAAACCTAGAATCAAATCAATCAATATAGATGAAGAAACATAGAATAAATCTATTGATTTCCTTTCTTCTCTATATGTGGATTTTTCTTATAAGATGATATTTGATTATGACGGCTCTTTATGGATTACCCTAGAAAAATAATAGGGTCTATTTATAGGTTAGAAACCATTGGAAGAATATAAGGATCAAAAACAAACTTTTCTGGAAATTTTACGGACGGCGATCCGGATCGGATTAGTGCGATCCGGATCGTCGTAACAAAAAGACGATTCCAGAAATCCATGGGTTCGGGATCCGGATCACAAAGTCCGATCCGGATCGTTCATGCAATTCACCAAACTTTCATGTTTGGGATCTGGATCGTGATGGTCTAGGATCCGGATTGAAATTGCCAATGAACAAACATCCTTCGGGATCCGGATTGCCGAGCACGATCCGGATCCTGAACATGTCCCATGTCCAGTTTTTGATGTATATGCAATAAAACTTTCTTCCAGGTGTTTCTACACTACAAGAAGTATTCGGATCACCAAGAATCTTTAGTTAAACATACCTGATCCTTTTGAATTCTTCTTTCTTGAGATTGAGGTATATGATCCAAAGTTCTTTCATCTTCAATCTTCAAGACTCAATACTTTCACGAAATACGCCAACTCAAATTCCGTAACATCGTGATGTTGTTTGTTGTGGGTTGCATGGTTGGCGTGATGTTGTTTGGAGCCGAGGCTTGCGCAGCATGTACCGAGGATGCGGGTTCAGCTGATTATGTTAGCAGGTGGCCACGCTCTTCACCGACTTCAGCTTTGCCTGTGGAAAGCGTTTCAGGTGGGTGGTTGTTGCATACCTCAACTTCTGACTTGCTCACTAAGTTTATTAGAGAATTCCCCACTTGGACTATGTGATTGATTACCATGCATGATCGAATGAGATAATTGTGAGCCTAGCATGTGAGATTAATTTTGTGAGCATAGCATGTTGGAACATGATTGTTGGGATATTTTGATAGGGTTAATTAACATGCCATGTTAGAACATAGATTTTATGAAGGTTGGTTAAATGGATTAATTGTTGGGACATTATGACATATCTATGTGCGGGTACCACTTTGGTGATTTATTATGGATCAGGGATTACTTACATGTGTAGTTGGCTGATGATTTTTGTAATGTACCGAATTTTTGGCACATAAATAAGTGCAAATAAAAATAGTATAAAATACTATTGTTATGAAAGTTAAGGAAGTGAAGAATATTTGGAAGCGTGTTGGGCCCAAATCGGGTTAAAATGAGAGATCTAAAAATTTATTTGAGAAAGGGGGCCCAGATTTTTAGTGGAAAATTCATAGTGTCGGAAAATTCCGAGAAAATTACGGGAGCCCCGTAATTATGTTTTAAGGTTACAGTAAAAATTTCGTGTTGATCGGATACCCGGATTGTGAGAACGGGGTCCGCCAGCGATTTTGGATACAGGAGGCTTTTGGTGGCCCAGAAATGGCCCAAACTGAAAATTTAAAATTTTCTGTGGTAATTTAAGCTGAAACGAAGTCGTCTGTCAAATTTGGACGGAAACGGACGAAAAATGGACAGAAAACGGGACGAAAATGGATTTTAACTTTAAGTGTAGGTGTTGGGATATTTTCTTTGGGTGCATTTAATGCACCCAACCACCCCCCACCTACCCCACTTTAATTAGCTTGTAGCCAATTAATTACGCCACTTCACCCCTTCTTCCACCTCTTGGAAACAGAGGATTGTGTATGAAACAGAGGAAGTAGAGATAAGTGAGGAGATGGAAGAAAAGGAAGAAAAGAAGAAGAAGAAGAAGAAGAAGAAGAAGAAGAAGAGGAGAGATGAGGAATTGGAAGAGAAAGGTGGGGACTCTCTGCTAGAGGCCGCATGGAGCGGCGCGTGCGCGCGTCGATCTCGGCGAGGTAGGTTGCAACGTTCTTTATTTATTCATTTTGGTGTTTGGTTTTGTTTTGGAGGACTGTTGTTGTGGGGGGTTGGGCTTGCTGTCCTCGGATGGAGTAGCAAGCGGCGGGCAGCAGGCTTCGGCGGAGCGCAGCAGAGGCGCCGCTTGGCCGCGGGCGCGCAGCATGCGCGTGGCCCGCATGCGTGCAGCCCGCATGCGCGCGGCGCGCAGCATGCGCGCGGGGCCTACATGCGCGCGGCAGCAGCAGCGCAGTGACAGCAGGAGCGGCGCGTGGTGGGCGCGGCTGCGGCATGGGGGCGGCAGGCAAGCCGTTGTCGCGTGGGCTTTTGTGGGCAGTTTTTGACGAGTTTTTTTTTCCCTTTTGCTCTCGCAGGACGGCGGCAAGTTGCGCGATTTTCGGCGAAGCACCGTGCGGAGCTCCGATTAAGTGCGCGATAGGGGTGATTTATGCTGTTGGCTCAGGGCGTTGGAACCTGAGAGAGGAACCCTTTTGTGGGTTATGTGGGCTTGGTTTTTGAAGTGTGTTGGTTATATGTTTTTGGACCAGATGATTATGTTAACTATGATGGAATTAAATTATGCACTTTTCTTCATTAGCGTAGTTATCTTAGCATGTGCTGTGGGTGTTATGGTGAGGTGTTTAATGTAGTATGGTGTTGATGCTTGGAGGCTTTGTTGTGCTATTTATTGGCTGGGTGTGCACAAGGTGTGTGTGCAGGGGAGGTAAAATTGATAAATTGTATATTGAGAGCTTATAATTTGTGAGTATGCTTTGGATTATTAGAGTGTGTGGATGGTTGGTGTAATTATACTTTATATGTGAGCAGGTGTGAGCTAAGGTGGACCTTTTTGTGATATGTGCTTGTATTGTGGAATTATCTATTGAGGATGGAATTAAGGGATTTTGTTTATGTGATTCTTGGGAAGCAACTTATGCTGGGGATGTATTAGTGATGTGTTGGTGTGATTTTTGGAATGCATCACAGCATGCATGCATGAGGTGAATGTGGGCTGTGGATGTAAATTGAGTGTAACGAAGGAGGTAGATGTAGCTTATGTACTGTGAGTAGGTGGATTTGAATAACTGGGTTTGTGTGTGCACATACTTATTAGTAAGGGGGAGTTGAATAATGGTGTATGAGAACATTAATTATTTGTGTGCAATTGGAGCTGATTGAGAGTATAAATGGAGCTTACAGATTAATTTATGTGAGTTTATGTGTTTGATTTGGGGTGGTTTGTGAAGGAATTGATGGACAAATTAATGTGTTCGTGTGTGCTGAGGATTACCTATTTTGCTTTTGGGCTTGGAACCTTGTGGTAAAGTATTTATGTGGGAAGTGTATGTGAGCTGTGGACTTTAATTACTAGTATGCTTTGGTACTTTGGGAGGCTGTAACTGTTGGTGGTTTGTCTTTGTGAGTGTAATAGAGGAGGCAGGTGTGAAGTGTGAGGGTGTTTGTGACTGCTTGGTGTATATGTTGAGTATTGTGGCCTTATGTGAACAGGAAGAGTTGGTGTGTGCTAAGGGGGCTTTAAAATGAGCTGTAGGAGTTCATTTTGGAAGAGATGATGGAAGCTGGTGTTATGTTAAGAGTGTTGTGGTGTTATAGTTGGACTTTTGTAATTTGGGTATGTGAGCAGATGTTGGGTGAGCATGTAATTTTAATTAAGTTGTTAATTGGAACTTAAAGAGTTTATGAGTTGAGTGAGCATTGATGCTGCTTGCATGTTGAGGGAGTTCTGTAGGGTGTAAGTGGTTTGTGCAAATTGGATAAATGAGCATTTATTTTATGAGCATGCAGATTTAAGGTAAGTGCACCATTTTGCGTGCAAGTTTTATTAACGTGCACCGTTTTGCGTGCAGGTTTGGAGGACGTGCACCGTTTTGCGTGCGGACGCGAGGGATGCGCACCGTTATACGTGCAAGCTCGAGGAAACAAGAAGAATCGCGCGGAGACCAATTGCAAGTGTCTACAAGCAATTGGGAACACCACAAGGTGGGGAATTCTGCCGAAATTGGGTGACCTCTCCCCTTGCTCCTTTGCTTTTCGATTCGAAGCATGATAGTAGCCTGTTAGAGGCGTTAGGTTGATCATGATTATGATTGCTTGTGTAGATAAATTCAGATAGAATAGGGGCAACTGTTGGTTGCCAGAGATAGAGGAATAGAGGTGTGTGCGCAATCTGACACAGAGATAAAGTGCAACTGTTGGTTGCCAAAGATTCTTGATGAATATGCATGCGTAGAAGTAATTACTAATTGATGAATGAAATGAAACAATTACATGTATAAGAAAGATTTGTTGATTATGAGTATGATCATGTTAGGGTATAACTCTAGGAATCATGTGCATTAAGGAAAAGGACATGTTGGTAGTAAGACTAGGAGAAAACCTAGTTTAGGGGTTTGACGAGTGACATTGAACTAGGAGTTATCCTAGGATTGGACGAGTGGCATGGTCTTAGGTGATAACCTAAGGACACTGGATAGAGTGATCAACATAGAGTCAGAAAACTCTAGGGTGTATATGATATGGAACTTAGGTTAAGGAAACCTAAGGTGAACTAGAGGTCAGCATAGAGTCATGGAACTCTAGGACAAGTATGACATGGGACTTAGGTAAAGGGAACCTAAGTTAAGTTAGAGGAGTTTAAACTCACAAACAGAAAAATAGAGTTAAGTTAACTCTGGGATTCAGTGAGGAATCAGGAAAGTGGGATAAGATCCCAAGGTTAAAGAATTAAATAAATATAACCCTAGGAAGTCATAGGGTGTCTGGGCAAATAGACAATAACTTTAACTTCAATTTGAGTTAAATAAGTGAAAGTGAAATGTAAAGAGTCCAGGAGACTCTCTAGTTATCCTTATGGCGAGACCTAGGATAAGAAATAAATTGTTGTGAAAAGGCAAAGTTTAAAAACAAGCTAAAAGTGGCTAAAAAGTATAAAGAGAATGTAAATGGCGCCTTCGAATTTGAGACTCGTCAAGTGGAGCAGGACTCCCTGGGCAGTGACCCGTCGGACGAGGTACTTTCGAAGGGCTAAAAGTGAAAGCAAGGGGCTAAATGCTCAAAGAAAAGAGAAAGCAAATTGCCAGTGGCAAAATGGGAGCTATAAGCTCGAATAAGAAAGGAAAGCAAGTGTTCAAAAGCAAAGAGGCTAAGAACTAAAATAAAAGAGAAAAAAAAAAAAGAAAAGAAAAGAAAGAAAATTAATGATAAAACGGGCGTACCTCCGGGGGCGAACGTACAACGGTCAGGAGTTGGACAGGGTCCCTCTCCCGGGCAGCGACCCGTATGACTGGTAGATAGAGTACTCTTGTCAGAGTTGGGCAGTGACCCTGTCGGGCAGTGTCCCGTATGACAAGTCCCCCCGGCAGGACGGGGTAACACTTGCGGGTGTTATCGGCAACCTTAGAAATCTTATCTTATGGTAGCAGGACTACCGGGCTCGGGCCCGTTGGATAAGAATTTCTGAGGGTTAACTTGAACTAAAGCACCAGAATCTAAAGAATAAAGAAAGATAGAGTGGCCAAGGTGGCCGGGTTAGTTTGACCCTGTATATAGCGGCATAGTGGCCGAGTTGGTGCTTAGCAGCCTAGCGTGGCTAGACAAGAGTAGTGATGGTTGGTGATTAGACACAGATAGTGTAGTGTAGTGATATGTTATATTGCATAGCTGCATTTTGATATTGAGGATTTTAGTTTTCTAGCACTATTATTATTGCTTCCATTGGACCAAGTGGTGTAGGACATTCTTTCTCGGTGGTTGAACCCACTGGGAACTCAGATGTAGTTCTCACACCCCTTGGGTGACCCCCCACAGGTTCGGGAATGGATGCAGCGGTCGAGACAGATCAGATGCAGTCGACAGCGAGGCATACGACAGGGGCAAGGGCCCAGCAGCATAGTGACCTAGAGGGTCTAGCAGAGGTATCCCTTTCTATGTATTTCTTGAGTGAACCTTGTATGGTGAGGAATTATGTAAAGGAAATGTAATAATTTTATTTGCAAGATTCGAATGGTAAAGTGTAATAAGTTTAATTTATGGTTCATCACTCTTGCATGCTTTCATTATCGCTTAAACTGTTTGTTTATAAAATGAAAGTTTAAATTTATAGTGATTTTTAGTACTCTGATATTGAGCTTCCGCATACACTTGTTGTGTTATTATGGATGTTACCGTTCCTTTCGGGTAGAAAAAGGTTTTACCCGATTGGCGGGTCTGTTGGCGTGCCCGAACCGTACAAATTGGCGGACTCGGGGCGTGACAGATTAGAGTGGTATCAGAGCCTAGGAATAGTCCTAGGTGGTTAGTGAACCTTAGGTAGACCCTAGGGATTAGCACGAGAGAGTGTGTGGATTATTGGGCGAAAGTATTTGATTGGTTATTGTTGTTCCCAAAAAGGATATTGGGACTGATCGAGGGCGACGAGCTTTCATTCTTCGGATATTACGTTGGCGGCCGACAACGTAATGTTGGAGATGAAAAGGAGTACCCTCTTATACTTTCGCATGATTGGGTCGACGAGCCTTTTTCTCGGTATATAGATTGCGCGATGCTCAAATGGCTAAGTTTGGGCTGGTTGTTTCGTTGTGGTGTGCATAGTAGCGATGACACCACATAGGGAAACGCACCTATTTGACACGAGTCCCGAGAGGGCTCGGGGTCAAACATGGTATATGAGCTGCGATAGCAGGTGACCGCACTTGTTGGAGTGGTCCAACAGTAGGTCAGACTTCTTGCCGTCGGCGAAAATTCTTCGCCGACGGGAGACAGGTTTCGACGCCTAAGAGTAGCGTCAGCATGACAGTTGGAGCAGATAGATAGGCTCCAGTGGCTGATAACTCAGCAAGTTGAGGCTGCGTGAATGACGCATGAGTGTACAGCGTCGCCGCATGTTGGGGCGACAGTAAAGAGAGTGGCAGTGGCCGCCGAACTTTCGTCGGCGCACCCTGCACTTTCAGCATGGATGTGTAAGCTTGTGTCAGCTAGTTTGCTGGCAAAGGGTGGTTAGAAAGGTCCAGTGAGAGACCGACTCGTGAAACGCTGGTGATCGCTTTGTTGCGAGAGCCATGTTGCTATGTCCTAAAGGTTAGGACAAGAAAGACTTGTGGGCCTTGTGGCGAAAATTCGCCTTGATAACGGTAGTGACCGTGTGGCCTATCATTGTGGCTAAATTGCCGCATAGTGGAGTTAGTGAGGCCCAGAGTAGGCTTCAAGGTGCGAGGATCTCTCAAAAGAGCGAGAGTTTTATGGCGCCGACCCGACGGATCAGCGTAATGGCAAGGATTGCCACCGCAGGATTTGCGAGTTAATCACCAAAGTTGGTGAACAGTCGTTGTGATGCCTCAACCTAGTTGGGAGAGGTGTACAGGAGTCATACGCGTGTATAAGCAAGTTGCTTAACACTAGATATTTGCGAGTTAGCATGGGGGCGCTGGATGCCCAACTGTTCGGGTGCTCATGGAGCACAAGTATCGTTTAGCCCGAGAGAGCTGATTAGGTGGCGCATTAGCCTTTTCCCAGTGTGGCCAGAGTTGATAGATTATTTGGGTCATAGATTGACGACTAGTTAGCTGGGTTTTGCTCAGTGGAGCGTAGTGGTCGCGTGGCGACGATTAGCGGGTTCGCTTAGGGACGATCCGTGCCTGGACCATGTTTGTTGGACTGTGGGCCTGTAGCCCAGTGGGCAGGCGCAGTCAGCTGTGTGAGACAGCGGCCCGAGACCTGACGGCGGGGCATGATAGAGATTTGGTCAGGACGGTAGTCCGAGCGATGACCCGGGAACGTGGAATGCCACGTGTGAGCATTGAGACTGTTAGTACACTGAGAGTGTGATGTGATCAGGCAGTAGTGCTAGTGATGATTGAGGTGCTATAGCTCCTAGTTGGAGTGTTGGTGTAGCAATCCTAAGTGAGGATCCACCCGTTTGATGATTGGGTCTGTGTGCTAGTGAGAGCCATTGTACAGAGTTGGACTGGTTGGGCTATAGGCCCCTATTGGACCGTGGTCTGTAAACCTATTAGTAGTCCGAGGTAGCGGGGTAACTGATAACCCCTGGACTCGAAACGCTAGTAGCGTGTGTGATAGCTGAGAACTCGTGGGTTGGCATTGCCCTCCACCCTAGGCAGCGGAGCGACCGGGAAACACGGTAAATGTAATTGGTTGCGAATTCAGCCGTGTTATGGAAAAATGATTGCTAAATGGTCTAGAAAATTTCGCAAGTAAAGGCTGGGCCATTCATGGCAACTGAGAGAGCAAGTGCTCAACTGTGTCTTTCACCTACCTGGTGAAAGTGGCCAGACAACGGGTCTGAGTTTGTCCCTGGGTTGAGATAGGGATTCATGAATGTGTCGCTCGTGTAGTTTCGGCGAGCGGACAATTTGAGGCCCAGTAACGACATACAGTGAGCCCAGTAGTGAGGGCAAGATTTCCTCCCTCTCGATCAAGTAGGAATCGAGATGTGATTCAAGTTTCGAGGACGAAACTTATTTTAAGGGGGGTAGAATGTAATGTACCGAATTTTTGGCACATAAATAAGTGCAAATAAAAATAGTATAAAATACTATTGTTATGAAAGTTAAGGAAGTGAAGAATATTTGGAAGCGTGTTGGGCCCAAATCGGGTTAAAATGAGAGATCTAAAAATTTATTTGAGAAAGGGGGCCCAGATTTTTAGTGGAAA
Organism: Tillandsia fasciculata; assembly: GCA_029168755.2. Classification (NCBI taxonomy): domain Eukaryota; kingdom Viridiplantae; phylum Streptophyta; class Magnoliopsida; order Poales; family Bromeliaceae; genus Tillandsia; species Tillandsia fasciculata. Next base: position 314,663 of record JAQOTM010000114.1, on the reverse strand, counting down.
ATTCATAGTGTCGGAAAATTCCGAGAAAATTACGGGAGCCCCGTAATTATGTTTTAAGGTTACAGTAAAAATTTCGTGTTGATCGGATACCCGGATTGTGAGAACGGGGTCCGCCAGCGATTTTGGATACAGGAGGCTTTTGGTGGCCCAGAAATGGCCCAAACTGAAAATTTAAAATTTTCTGTGGTAATTTAAGCTGAAACGAAGTCGTCTGTCAAATTTGGACGGAAACGGACGAAAAATGGACAGAAAACGGGACGAAAATGGATTTTAACTTTAAGTGTAGGTGTTGGGATATTTTCTTTGGGTGCATTTAATGCACCCAACCACCCCCCACCTACCCCACTTTAATTAGCTTGTAGCCAATTAATTACGCCACTTCACCCCTTCTTCCACCTCTTGGAAACAGAGGATTGTGTATGAAACAGAGGAAGTAGAGATAAGTGAGGAGATGGAAGAAAAGGAAGAAAAGAAGAAGAAGAAGAAGAAGAAGAAGAAGAAGAAGAAGAGGAGAGATGAGGAATTGGAAGAGAAAGGTGGGGACTCTCTGCTAGAGGCCGCATGGAGCAGCGCGTGCGCGCGTCGATCTCGGCGAGGTAGGTTGCAACGTTCTTTATTTATTCATTTTGGTGTTTGGTTTTGTTTTGGAGGACTGTTGTTGTGGGGGGTTGGGCTTGCTGTCCTCGGATGGAGTAGCAAGCGGCGGGCAGCAGGCTTCGGCGGAGCGCAGCAGAGGCGCCGCTTGGCCGCGGGCGCGCAGCATGCGCGTGGCCCGCATGCGTGCAGCCCGCATGCGCGCGGCGCGCAGCATGCGCGCGGGGCCTACATGCGCGCGGCAGCAGCAGCGCAGTGACAGCAGGAGCGGCGCGTGGTGGGCGCGGCTGCGGCATGGGGGCGGCAGGCAAGCCGTTGTCGCGTGGGCTTTTGTGGGCAGTTTTTGACGAGTTTTTTTTCCCCTTTTTGCTCTCGCAGGACGGCGGCAAGTTGCGCGATTTTCGGCGAAGCACCGTGCGGAGCTCCGATTAAGTGCGCGATAGGGGTGATTTATGCTGTTGGCTCAGGGCGTTGGAACCTGAGAGAGGAACCCTTTTGTGGGTTATGTGGGCTTGGTTTTTGAAGTGTGTTGGTTATATGTTTTTGGACCAGATGATTATGTTAACTATGATGGAATTAAATTATGCACTTTTCTTCATTAGCGTAGTTATCTTAGCATGTGCTGTGGGTGTTATGGTGAGGTGTTTAATGTAGTATGGTGTTGATGCTTGGAGGCTTTGTTGTGCTATTTATTGGCTGGGTGTGCACAAGGTGTGTGTGCAGGGGAGGTAAAATTGATAAATTGTATATTGAGAGCTTATAATTTGTGAGTATGCTTTGGATTATTAGAGTGTGTGGATGGTTGGTGTAATTATACTTTATATGTGAGCAGGTGTGAGCTAAGGTGGACCTTTTTGTGATATGTGCTTGTATTGTGGAATTATCTATTGAGGATGGAATTAAGGGATTTTGTTTATGTGATTCTTGGGAAGCAACTTATGCTGGGGATGTATTAGTGATGTGTTGGTGTGATTTTTGGAATGCATCACAGCATGCATGCATGAGGTGAATGTGGGCTGTGGATGTAAATTGAGTGTAACGAAGGAGGTAGATGTAGCTTATGTACTGTGAGTAGGTGGATTTGAATAACTGGGTTTGTGTGTGCACATACTTATTAGTAAGGGGGAGTTGAATAATGGTGTATGAGAACATTAATTATTTGTGTGCAATTGGAGCTGATTGAGAGTATAAATGGAGCTTACAGATTAATTTATGTGAGTTTATGTGTTTGATTTGGGGTGGTTTGTGAAGGAATTGATGGACAAATTAATGTGTTCGTGTGTGCTGAGGATTACCTATTTTGCTTTTGGGCTTGGAACCTTGTGGTAAAGTATTTATGTGGGAAGTGTATGTGAGCTGTGGACTTTAATTACTAGTATGCTTTGGTACTTTGGGAGGCTGTAACTGTTGGTGGTTTGTCTTTGTGAGTGTAATAGAGGAGGCAGGTGTGAAGTGTGAGGGTGTTTGTGACTGCTTGGTGTATATGTTGAGTATTGTGGCCTTATGTGAACAGGAAGAGTTGGTGTGTGCTAAGGGGGCTTTAAAATGAGCTGTAGGAGTTCATTTTGGAAGAGATGATGGAAGCTGGTGTTATGTTAAGAGTGTTGTGGTGTTATAGTTGGACTTTTGTAATTTGGGTATGTGAGCAGATGTTGGGTGAGCATGTAATTTTAATTAAGTTGTTAATTGGAACTTAAAGAGTTTATGAGTTGAGTGAGCATTGATGCTGCTTGCATGTTGAGGGAGTTCTGTAGGGTGTAAGTGGTTTGTGCAAATTGGATAAATGAGCATTTATTTTATGAGCATGCAGATTTAAGGTAAGTGCACCATTTTGCGTGCAAGTTTTATTAACGTGCACCGTTTTGCGTGCAGGTTTGGAGGACGTGCACCGTTTTGCGTGCGGACGCGAGGGATGCGCACCGTTATACGTGCAAGCTCGAGGAAACAAGAAGAATCGCGCGGAGACCAATTGCAAGTGTCTACAAGCAATTGGGAACACCACAAGGTGGGGAATTCTGCCGAAATTGGGTGACCTCTCCCCTTGCTCCTTTGCTTTTCGATTCGAAGCATGATAGTAGCCTGTTAGAGGCGTTAGGTTGATCATGATTATGATTGCTTGTGTAGATAAATTCAGATAGAATAGGGGCAACTGTTGGTTGCCAGAGATAGAGGAATAGAGGTGTGTGCGCAATCTGACACAGAGATAAAGTGCAACTGTTGGTTGCCAAAGATTCTTGATGAATATGCATGCGTAGAAGTAATTACTAATTGATGAATGAAATGAAACAATTACATGTATAAGAAAGATTTGTTGATTATGAGTATGATCATGTTAGGGTATAACTCTAGGAATCATGTGCATTAAGGAAAAGGACATGTTGGTAGTAAGACTAGGAGAAAACCTAGTTTAGGGGTTTGACGAGTGACATTGAACTAGGAGTTATCCTAGGATTGGACGAGTGGCATGGTCTTAGGTGATAACCTAAGGACACTGGATAGAGTGATCAACATAGAGTCAGAAAACTCTAGGGTGTATATGATATGGAACTTAGGTTAAGGAAACCTAAGGTGAACTAGAGGTCAGCATAGAGTCATGGAACTCTAGGACAAGTATGACATGGGACTTAGGTAAAGGGAACCTAAGTTAAGTTAGAGGAGTTTAAACTCACAAACAGAAAAATAGAGTTAAGTTAACTCTGGGATTCAGTGAGGAATCAGGAAAGTGGGATAAGATCCCAAGGTTAAAGAATTAAATAAATATAACCCTAGGAAGTCATAGGGTGTCTGGGCAAATAGACAATAACTTTAACTTCAATTTGAGTTAAATAAGTGAAAGTGAAATGTAAAGAGTCCAGGAGACTCTCTAGTTATCCTTATGGCGAGACCTAGGATAAGAAATAAATTGTTGTGAAAAGGCAAAGTTTAAAAACAAGCTAAAAGTGGCTAAAAAGTATAAAGAGAATGTAAATGGCGCCTTCGAATTTGAGACTCGTCAAGTGGAGCAGGACTCCCTGGGCAGTGACCCGTCGGACGAGGTACTTTCGAAGGGCTAAAAGTGAAAGCAAGGGGCTAAATGCTCAAAGAAAAGAGAAAGCAAATTGCCAGTGGCAAAATGGGAGCTTTAAGCTCGAATAAGAAAGGAAAGCAAGTGTTCAAAAGCAAAGAGGCTAAGAACTAAAATAAAAGAGAAAAAAAAAAAAGAAAAGAAAAGAAAGAAAATTAATGATAAAACGGGCGTACCTCCGGGGGCGAACGTACAACGGTCAGGAGTTGGACAGGGTCCCTCTCCCGGGCAGCGACCCGTATGACTGGTAGATAGAGTACTCTTGTCAGAGTTGGGCAGTGACCCTGTCGGGCAGTGTCCCGTATGACAAGTCCCCCCGGCAGGACGGGGTAACACTTGCGGGTGTTATCGGCAACCTTAGAAATCTTATCTTATGGCAGCAGGACTGCCGGGCTCGGGCCCGTTGGATAAGAATTTCTGAGGGTTAACTTGAACTAAAGCATCAGAATCTAAAGAATAAAGAAGGATAGAGTGGCCAAGGTGGCCGGGTTAGTTTGACCCTGTATATAGCGGCATAGTGGCCGAGTTGGTGCTTAGCAGCCTAACGTGGCTAGACAAGAGTAGTGATGGTTGGTGATTAGACATAGATAGTGTAGTGTAGTGATATGTTATATTGCATAGTTACATTTTGATATTGAGGATTTTAGTTTCCTAGCACTATTATTATTGCTTCCATTGGACCAAGTGGTGTAGGACATTCTTTCTCGGTGGTTGAACCCACTGGGAACTCAGATGAAGTTCTCACACCCCTTGGGTGACCCCCCACAGGTTCGGGAATGGATGCAGCGGTCGAGACAGATCAGATGCAGTCGACAGCGAGGCATACGACAGGGGCAAGGGCCCAGCAGCATAGTGACTTAGAGGGTCTAGCAGAGGTATCCCTTTCTATGTATTTCTTGAGTGAACCTTGTATGGTGAGGAATTATGTAAAGGAAATGTAATAATTTTATTTGCAAGATTCGAATGGTAAAGTGTAATAAGTTTAATTTATGGTTCATCACTCTTGCATGCTTTCATTATCGCTTAAACTGTTTGTTTATAAAATGAAAGTTTAAATTTATAGTGATTTTTAGTACTCTGATATTGTGCTTCCGCATACACTTGTTGTGTTATTATGGATGTTACCGTTCCTTTCGGGTAGAAAAAGGTTTTACCCGATTGGCGGGTCTGTTGGCGTGCCCGAACCGTACAAATTGGCGGACTCGGGGCGTGACAATTTTAGCATGATGGTTATATCTGTGTGGATTTATTATTTGATACACATGCGGAACTGTTATTTGATTTTCTCTCTTTCATCTTGCATGAAGACTCTTGCATGCTTGTATGGACATCTAGATAGGCCACTATTTATTGCTACACTATCATATTGGGATTTGACTTAGGAGAAACCATGATTGTTTCCTTTCTCCTTCTCATTTAGACTTTTGAGTCTTGTCGCTCGGGTTTGAGCAGGGGTACGGGATAGTGTAGCCGGGACCTTGGGGTCGGGGACAGGTGGTATTTGATTATGGGTTGTGGGGTATTGCGGCTACCGCGGATAGTAGGCGGTTGACCGGATACAGATTATTTTACCCGATTTGGATTGGGGGTTATTGCGGCTACCGCGGATAGTAGGCGGTTGACCGGATGTCGGATGTGGGACATCATTGTGGTTGTGGGTTATTTCGGTGACTGCGGATATTGGGCGGTTGACCGTATGTTTACTTATGCATCAGATTGGGTATCAGATTTCGTTACTGGATGGATTTTTCCCACTATGATCAGAGTCGTGATCCAGTCCTGCTTTTATGATACTTGTGACAGTGATTGAGTTTTTATCACACCGGCGCGGCTTTATATGCCCTGTGATTCTTTCCTCGTGTGGGTCGCTCCCCTCGAGTTCCCCTCCGGAGGCCGGGGTTAGACAGTTATTGACAGTTTTTGCTATCACATCGGCGCGGTTATTGCCCGATGATGAGGGCGGCGGCAGGCAGTACCAGTTTTTACTGATGGATAGATTGGGTTACTGATGCATACATACAGTCTTTCCTTTCGATATTGCATTTAGAGGCATTCTAGTGGTAGTTTTCCTGTTTCAGCAGTTCATTTACAGTCTTACCACTTACCTTTTTTCTTGCCTCTGGTAGACTTAGTGGGTATGCCGGAGTTTGAGGCTTTACCCACAGGGGGAGGCTACTGGTTTACTAGTGGTTCTCACCCCCATTATTGTTTCCCTCTTTTCTCTCATTTGTTTTGCAGAGTCTTAGCAGGTGTTGCTGATTCTGCGGTTGTTGATCGAGGCGAGGGAGTCACGAGCTAGATCCCTACCCGTCGTTGGAGAGTAGCGGTACCCCTTCAGAGGAGATCCTCTGTAGATTAGTTATTTTATTTTTTCTCTTTTGAGAGACTGATGTAGTGAGGATATGATATATATTGAGAGCCTGTACACTTATGTATTTATTGGAGATACCTTCCTGTTGAGTTCTGAGTTTTGTATATGAGGATATTGTATGATTATCATTTTTGGGAGATGGACATTGTTGTATTATTTCCAGTTGTACAGTGGTTGATTTTAGTTTTACAGCAGATTTTCATTTATAGCTCTGATATCTGTTAGCTGTAGTACTTTTCTTGCAGGTAGGACGCTTCGCCTATGTGGAGTTTGGCATAGGTGGCGGATCTGTTGGCGAGCTCGGGTCGCAGTTTCGACCCCGGGGCGTGACAGATTAGAGTGGTATCAGAGCCTAGGTTGTAGGTCATGGTGGACTTAGAAACCCTAGGCTTATGGTTTGCCCCTTCGATAACTTCGTGAGAGTCGTGATTTATAGCGAGAGTCCTGATTGAGTTTTATACCTCTCCCAAGGGACGGGAGGAGTGATTAGCATGTTTATTCTCCTAAGCGATTATGTTGGCTGCAGACAACATAATGTTGCGGAACGGGTGACATGCTCTAGACTCTCGCTGGATTGGGTCGAGTGGCTTTTGTGTGCTGATTTGCAGTTTTGTCGTGGTGAGCTGTGTCTCCCCGACGCTCGGTTTTGACCCGTGTACATCCTGTCACAGCAGTTGAGCTTGAGTTGTTGGTTTTGGGCCGGATACCCGGATTGAGGTCAGAGAGCTCTGAACCCAGATGACAAGATTGTCAGAGGCTTGTCAGTAGTAGGGTGAGCAGCTGGTCTTGGTGACACTGTTGTCGGAGCACTGTGTAGCCCCCTCCGTGCCAACATTTAGTGCCGAGGCACCGAGGCAGGGTGGATAATTGACAGCTGGTGAGTTGTGGGGACATGATCGATCTATTGAGTGAACCAGTTTTGGCAGATGAACCACCCCGATTCATAGGATTGAGCTCGGAGTCTTTGGAGGCAGAATCGTGGTTGGTGGTAATTGGAGAGACTATTTGAGAGCCTCCTTGTGCCAAGGGTTTACGCAGTTGCTTAACTGCGCGCTCCATGTAGAGGGGCGAGGCGCATAGGATATGTGTGTCTGGGAGTGGATTGCGCCAAGATACCTTTCAGTTTATTTAGTCCCTCTGTTACAGGTTTTGACGCCTTGTTGGAGTAGGCGTTGTGTTTGGAGTGTGGCGCTGCAGTTCGTTTGGATAGGGATCTGCCGCTAGAGACGAGTTCTGGATATTGGCACTTGGCGTCGGGTGATGGAGGACACATCGGCCGGCAGAGGCATTTCTGATTTCTTTTTACTAGATAGCGAATTTTCGAGATGCCAGAGATCGGGTGGACCCCGATGGCAGCATCAGCATCTACATCAGTGTGGCGCGGCGGTAGCATGGATTGGTTACCAGCGGAGGACCGCATTCGTCACCCCAGTATGAGCAGAGATAGAGGTCGTGCTCCCTATATGGTCTATCTTGAGATTTTCAGGCAGACTGACCGACGACCACTTGCATTGAGCGGATGAATCTGTGCCGCCCGGTTGGAGGGCACCACAGCAGTGGATCGGGTTGTCGCAGGTGTGATTTCATCACAGCAGTCAGAGTTAGAGCAGGTTGCACCCCTGCATAGACTAGAGGTAGAGTCGTTACCACATGCACTTGAGATACAGGTTTTTATTGTTGTTGTGCATGTGGAGAAGGCTTTTGGATCATGTCCAGTGCAGCTGAGACCGCGAGTTACCTGCAGGCTTATGGGTAATTGTGGCAGTTTGGTGTTTTGACCTAGTGATTGGGTTTTGGGTTGGCACAGTGCCACAGGATGTCTGACTGTGGAGAGAGAGGACTCTGACCTTCTGCGAGGCAGACGAGAGAAGGCTTGGTTGTTGAGATTGTTAGAGCACACAGGTTATAGCGACAGTATGAGAGCTGCTTACGGCGGCACCGGGACTCAAGGATATCCCTATTGCCCGTGAGATCCCGGGTGCGAGTCCCCTTGAGCTGATGTTGATACCGCCGGTTAGGGAGATAGAGATCGAGATTGACGTGGTTATGGGAACCGCGCCAACCTCGACAGCACCTCATTGGATATCGCCAATAGAGTTGATGGCGCAGTCACAGGATCTGATGGATCGAGGGGTCTGTTTGACCCAGTGCCACGCCAGTGGTACGCGACAGTGAGGTTTTACTGTGGTTTGAGTGCAGGCAGGTTCGGGCCTTATTTAGTACCTTTTGATGGAGTCATGCTCTGGCAGTTGTTCGTCTGTGATGCCTGTACCTACTTGGAATTTTACAGCTGCGTATTTTGCCAAGACGACGTTTAGGACACGGTAGGGGCATTATGAGCTCACAGTGAGGCCAATTGGATTGATTAATGCCCTGCCGCTCTTATGATTTGAGGAATTGTGCTCCGGCTGTACTTGAGTGGATTGGTAGCAAGATTCTCGAGGAATTTTATGATTTACTCCCAGAGCGACTGGGAGCACGAGGAGCACTTGTGGATGTGCTGCCGTGCTTGTGTGGATTAAGCTGTATGTCAAGTTATTGAGATACAAGTTTTAGCTTCAGAAGCATACCTTCTTGGGTCACATTGTGCTAGCCGTAGGGACGGCGGTGGAAATCCGGCCAATATGGATACTATTTGGGAATTGGCCGAGATTGACGATTATTGTCGAGGTGAGGAGCTTCTTGGACTGGGCAGTGCCAGGAGAGCTTGGCAATCGGATAATGAGACTGATACCAGCGCCAATGCTAGTATTTCCAGTGTTGGGAGAGAGATCTGCGAGTTTTAGTGATGCCTCCTATAGCGACTGTGGAATTACCGTTGGGTTATTGTTGAGCATTCTGAATTACCCCGACAGGGCCACTGTGATGGCGGATACCTGGAGCAGGAAAGCTGTCTGGGGTTGAGTTTGATGATTCTACAGCTGGCGCTGTGTGGACTATTGGGGCAAACATGGCTTGTGGTTGTGTCCCTGGGGGTTCCTTTGGATGATAGACCGCGGCTGAGTAGTTCACTCGGATGGTCAAGATTCGGGAGTGACCGAGTGAGGACCCCTCCTTGTTAGGATTCTTTTCCTTATTGAATGATAGTGTGGGTACGCTTCCGATTGCCTTGGTTGAGTTGACACAGGATGTGGTTTGGTGCGTGTTGCACTGGTGGTTATTTTATTTCCCCCAGCTTTTTTACGGAGCCCCTGTGGTGTTTCACGTCTCAGCTCATGAGTGTTTTGCTTTTGGATCCCTCGCCCGTGATTGACTCGCTCTGTTTGAGATCTGTGTGTGTCTGGAGTATGAGGGACGCCCGTTGCGAATTCTGGCTAGTGAGATGAGAGGATTGCGCAATTTGGGCCATGTCGTACTAATTGTGGTTGTTGTTGTTGTTGTAGAGGACTAATTACGGGGAGTGAGTGGCGACTTGGGAGCTGGAGACGGTGTTGTTGGGTACCTACCCTTAGTTTTTGAGACTCCTTTTGAGTTGTGCCAGTTTCGAGGACGAAACTTTCTTTTAGTGGGGGAGGATGTGAGGACCCGAAATTCCCACGTATGGATTACTGTTGAATCAATAGCTTCTGGAGGCTTATGTTGAATTTTGGAAATGTTTGTGCGCAATCTGGACCCAAGAATTAGACTCAGCGCGAAGTTTGGATTAAGATTAATTATCTGGATACCTTCAAAAAATTTGAGAAATGGATTTTGGCAAAACGGACATCGAATTTGGATTCAACGCAGAAAAACGATGGAAATCGGCTATTTGGTTGTGTTTTTCGGAGTCCGGATGATCAAAAACGGGCAACCGAAAGTTTTGGGGGATTTTCGGGTGCATGAATGGGCTGTGGACCGGGGGTGCCACGTGGCGGCACCCCATTGGTCCGGTGTTGGGAGTGTGGTCCATCAAGCATGCTAGGCTGCCACATGACTAGCCATGATGGGCCAGCCGTACATTAGGTGGGCTGGAGTGGAGTGTGGGAGAGGGAGAGAGAGAGAGGATTGTTTTAATTATTTTTTTTCCTTTCTTCTTCTTCCTCCTCTTCTTCTTCCTCTTCTTCTTCTTCCTCCTTCTTCCTCCATGGACCATAGATTGTTGGAGGGTTTTGTGCAGAGCATCACCAACGTTTCTTCTTCAAAATCATCATCTTGGGTGAGCCATTGGTGTGGTGACCCGGACCGTTGCAGGGCTTCTACAGTGTGACCGGCAGCTTCGGGAGGCCTACGGGGCATGTCAGCGGTGTTCGCGCGCCAATTTGGACTCAAGTGATGGATTCGGGGCTTAAATAGATCACGTGGATAACCGGAAGACCCCGTTGGATGTTTAGAAGTGTTTTCGCGCAAATCGGATACCAGATTTGGACTCGGCGCGAAATTCGGAGTGAAAATACCTTTCCGGGAGCCTCCGGCAAATTTTAGGATTGGAATTTGGCAAAACGGACGCCGTATTTGGATTCAGCGCGCGAAAACGGTCAAGATGGGCTATTTACTTGGATTTTTCGGAGCTTGCTACAGTAATTTACTGTTCACCGGCCGGAACAGTGTTTTCCGGCGATCGCCGGCGCCGGCGGCGGCGGCGGGCAGCACCGGCGGGCGGCGGCGCGGCCTCGGGCAGGCGGAGCAGCGGCGGCGCGCGGCGCGGGCAGCGCGCGGGCGCGCGGGCAGGCGCGCGGTCCACGGCGGCGGCCGTGCACTTGGGCGGTGCCACGTGGCGGCTGGTGAGTGGAGGGCTCACAGTGCGCGGTCTATGGAGTAGTCGCGAGGGCTCATGGTCCAGGATGCACCGAGTTTGACACGTGGCATCGTTTTACTGGATGGTTCACGGAGCGCGGTTCACGGAACATTTTTGGTGCACGGTGGACCGACGGTGGGACACGTGGCGGCTTGTGATTGGCTCGGTGTTGTGCTCCCGGTCTACGCAACGGGTGGAGCAGTTGCCGTACGCGACGTGCGGGCGGGAGCAGGGTGCGCGGTTCACGGGCGGTGCACGGTTGTTGGGGCCACGTGGCGCGCCGTCGTTGGGTGGCTCACGTGCACCGGGCGCAGCGAAAGGTTTTTCCTGGATTTTTCCCTTAAGTGCATCCGAGAGCTCTTCCAATGGGGATTTCGACCCCTTCGAGGCCTCAGCTCGAAGGGGACATTAGAGGATGAATTCTTCCCTTGAAGTGAGGATCAGTTCTACCAAGTTTCAGATTTTCGGGTGGCACGGATTTCGAGATCTCGATTTTACGGCGCGGCGCGACGTTGCGTTTTCTGTGTTCTTCTTCGGCGCAGCAGCAGTGTTTTAGCTCCCCCGGCCTACCCCGAGCTCCTTTTTCTGTGATTTTTACGCCGTTGGCTTCACAACAGGTAGGGCTTCATCTTTCATTTTGATCGCGCATTCTGATTTTGCTTCTTTGGCTCGGATCCCGAGGTAACAAAGAACCCCTTTTTCTGTGAGGAATGTGAGGACAGCATCGGAGTATTTTGGCCATATCTTCGCGCTCGAGCGTCTGATGGAGACGAGCCTATACAACTTTTTCATCTACGGATCGCAAGGAACGCGCTCGTATTTTTAGTGGATTTTTGTGAATTTTATTTCGAGGTGATAATTAGTGATTTCTCTGTGAACAGTAATCAGCCCTTAATCCTGATTTTAGTGTGAGTGTGCCCCCTTGCCGAATTTTTATCTTGATGTACAGAACTCGGATTTGGGCGTGCAAGGTACCGTTTCGAAGCTATCGACGCGAGGATCGCCGTGATATTTTTATTGGAATTTTCTGGGCAATTTCTGCAGGTGATAATTTAACTGTACAGAATTCGGGATTGTATGTGTTAATTAGTGCTATAAGTGAGAGCCTAAGTGTAATTAGTGAGCTTTGTACTGTACCAGGGATATTTCGGGTGTGCTGAAATTGTGGAAGCAAGGAATTGGAGTTTTGGTATTTTCTAGCTGTACGGACTTGGACTGTTGCGCTTCAGGTGGGTGGTTGTTGTACTCCTCTTCTTTGTTATGCCCACTAGGAATATCAGAGTACCCCTGATTTGATGATGCTAAATGTGTTAATTGGTAGACTCGCATGCTTTAGGGAGCAAATTATTGATTAATCATATGTGACTGTCACTTTAGCCTTTATTCTCTAAATTGATTATTCTGGGAAACTGGACAAATATTGGAACACTGCATGATTAAATTGGTCACATAATTATTGCCATCTTTTACTGCTACACTATTTTGGGACTTGACTTAGGAGAAACCATGCTTTTTCTCTTTTCTTCTTTCATTGTTGGCACTAGCGGCTTACTCGCTCAGGTTCGAGCGTATGTTGGACAGTGTAGGCAGGTATTGGGGATTTGGGACAGGTTGAGTTTGTCAGGGGGTTGCGGCGACCACGGATCTTGGGTGGTTGACCGGACTGTTTCTATTGCATCAGATTGGGTGTTCGGGGATCGGGCTTACTTTAGTGGAGGGATTGTACCCACTTCTTTGAGTCTCGATCCAGTCCTGCTATTATGAGACAGTGGTTACAGAGATGGTTGATACAGTGTTATACTTTACTCGTGTGGGTCGCTCCCCTCGAGTGCCACTCCGGAGTAGGCTTTCCACGGTGTGAGCGCCGGGCACCATGCTGGTTTCTTGAGTTCCACGGTGTGAGCGCCGGGCACCATGCTGGGTTTTTGAGTTCGACAGCAGAGCAGGCAGGCCAGTGTTCACTGGCTATCAGATTGGGTCTTTATGACAGGCTACTTGATTCTGATGCATCACTTTTCCCATCCTTATTGGTTGGTCATATAGAGGCATATTAGGGATAGCACTTTATCAGTTGCTCTATTTATCTGCTTCTCCCTTCTTTTCCTTTCCCCTTTTTGCCTCTGATCACCTGGTGGGCATATCTGAGCTGAGGCTTTACCCACTAGGGGAGGCTACTGTTTATAGTAGTACTTACCCCCATTGTTTTTCTTGTCTCTTTCCTTCCCCTTGTTTTGCAGAGTCTTCAGTGGGAGTTGCTGGGCCGTCAGCAACTAATCGAGGTAAGCAGATTGCGGACTAGATAGAGAGCCACCGAGGGTCGTAGCTGGAGATTTTTGGGTACCAGGACTTCTCAGACAGTTTTCTTGTATTTCTTTTTAGGGACTGGCTTTTGCCAGCAGGTTGTATTTTAGTAGTGAGCTGGGAGAGACATCTGTATTCTATTTTACTGTTGTACCTTTTACTTCCAGCATCTGTCTGAGATACAGTAGTTTTATTTCAGCTCTGATTATTATGCTCTTTTATTATCTTTTCTATCTGAGCAGGTTACCGACGCTTCGTGTATGTGGGAAATACCGCATGCACGGCGGATCTGTGGACGGGCCCGGGTTCTGGTTTACACCCGGGGCGTGACAGATTAAGTTGGTATCAGAGCTTAGGGATAGGTCAGTTGGGACTTAGGAAACCCTAGGCTTTTGGACAGACCCTAGGATGATAGGGCGTGAGTGGCGTGACATTTTGCGAAAGTCGGTGATTTTTATAGGTTAACTCTTCCTGTGAGTGAAGAGGGATCGACATAGTCTATTTCTGTTGAACCATTATGTTGGCTGCAGACAACATAAGGTTACAGAAATAGGGAGATGTCTTTGACTTTCGCTAGATTGGGTCGAGTGTTTGGGTTGTGCTGATTTGCTGTTTGTCGTGGCGAGCGGTGTCTCCCCGACTTTGGGCCCTGACCCGGGTGCACTTGGGTGCAGCTGTTGGGTCTGAGCTAGTTGTTTCGGGCCGGATACCAGATTGGAGTCAGAGAGCTCCGGACCCAGGAGACAGGATTGTCAGAGGCTTTTCAGCGGCAGAGTGGGCGAGCATCTGGTTTTGTGACACAGTCGTCGGAGCGGCGGGCAGCTCGACAGTGCTTCCTTCTGAGACCACCCGATTGCAGCATCCTCAAGGGCGGGGATTTCTACAGTACTGATGGAGCAAGTAGCCCCTCCGTGCCAATGGTTAGTGCTGAGGCGCCGAGGCAGGGTGGATAGTTGACAGCTGATGAGCGGTGAGACCCCAAGGATCAGTTGAGCCAGTTTCGGCGGATAAACCACCTCGATTCTAGGGATTTGGTTTGGAGCCTCTTGGAGTAGAATCGTGGTTGGTGATGATGGAGAGACTCTTTGGCAGCCTTCTGGTGTCTAAAGGGTGTACGCAGTTGTCGAATTGCGCGTTCTATGATTTGAGGAACGAGGCGCATAGGATATGCGTGGCTGAGAGTGGATTGCGCCAGGATACCTTTCCGTTTGCTCGGACCATCTTTCGCAGGTTTTGGACTTTGGGGTGCTTCGATAGTGGAGGCAGTGTTTATGGAACTGGCGCTGCATTTCTTTTGGATGGGTGTCTGCTGTCAGAGGCAAGTTCTGGATAGAGGCGCTTGATGCCAGATGATGGAGGATAGATCGGCCGGCAGAGACATTTTTGTTTTCCTTTCCTGGTTGGTGGATATCCGTGTGGATAGAGTATGTGAGTTTATCTCTGGGGGATGTTACCCTGTGTGTTTGATAATTGGCATGTTTGGGGTGCGATAGACGTGATCGAGGGGTGAGCTCAGTAAGGATAATTGTATCAGGAATTGCATGAATCGATTGTGCTTGGTCGTTTGACGTTGATGTCCTGGTAAATTTGTGAGACATCCGGGGTTGGGTGGACCCCGATGACAGCAACAGCCCTTTTATCAGAGTGGCGCAGCGGTAGCGTGGATTGGCTGTCTGCGAGAGACCGCATTCGGCACCTCAGTGTGAGCTTGGACAGAGGTCGTGCCCCCTTTGTGATTGGTCTAGATATGTCGGCTGGCTGAGCGACGACTACTTGCATCGAGCGGTTGAATCTGTGCCGCCCGGTTGGAGGGCGCCACGGTAGTGGGTTGAGTTATCACAGGTATGATTTCATCACAGCAGTCGGAGTTAGAGCTTGTTGCATTCCTGCATGGACTAGAGGTAGAGTTGTTACCACATGCACTTGAGGTACCGGTTACTGTTGGCATGGTGCAAGTGGGGGAGGCTTGTGGATCGTGTCCAGTGTAGCAGAGGCTGTGAGTTTTGCCGGCAGACATATTGGTGTTCGTGGCAGCTTGGTGTTTGACCCAGTGCATGGGATTGGTTGGCGTAGTGCCACAGGATGTTTGACTGTCGAGAGAAAGGGCTTTGATTTTCTGCAAGGCAGATAATGGAAGGCAATTTGTTTGTTGAGACTGTTAGAGCATACCGATTACAGTTACAGTGTGAGAGGTGCCTACGGCGACAGCGGGACTTAAGGATATCCCTATTGCTCGTGAGATTCCGGGTGTGAGACCACCTGAGCCGATGATTATGCCGCCAGAAAGGGAGATTAAGATTGTGGTTGACGTGGTTCTGGAAACCGCGCCAACTTCATAGCACCTCGTTGGATATCGCCTTTAGAGCTGCGGGAGTTGATGGCATAGGTGCGGGGATCTGATGGATCGAGGGTCTGTTGGACCTAGTGTCATGTCGTTGATATACGACGGTGAGAGCCCTTTGTGATTGGAGCCCAGTCAGGTCCAGGTATTATTATTTAGGGCCTTTTGATGGAGTTCTGCCCCGGCAGTTGATCGATTATGATGCCTGCACCAGTTTAGATTCACAGCTGAGTATTTCGTCAAGATGGCGTACAGGAGACGCTAGGGGCATTATCAGTACAGTGAAGCCAATGGAATGACTAATGCCCTGTTGCCTTTAAGATTGAGGAACTCTGTTTTCCAGTGGGACGTGAACGGATTGATAGCAGCGATCTCTAAGGATATTTTGGCTTACCCCCTTCCCGAATGATTTTGAGCTTGTGGAGCATTTGTAGATGCTGTGGCAAGGTCCGTGAGGAAGAAGCTTTATGCAAGTCGTTGCGGAACAAGTTTTAGCTTCGAGAGCGTGTCTTCTTGGATTGCCTATTCAAGCCATAGGGGCGACTGTGGAAATCCGGCCAAAATGGATGTTATTTAAGACTGGCCGAGATCGACGGTTATTGTTGGGGTGAGGAGCTTTTGGACCGGATAGTGCTAGCAGAGCCTGATGATCAGATGACGAGTTCGGTACCAGCGCCGATTTTAACCTAGTCAGTGGTGGGAGATGGATTTGTGAGTTATGGTGATACCTCCCACAGTGGCTGTAGAGCTATCATTGGATTTTGTTGAGCATCCTGTATCACCCCGACAGGGCCACTTTGGTGGCGGATACCTGGAGCAGAAGAGCTTTGGGGTTGTGTTTGTTGATTCTATATTTGGCGCTGTGTGGGGCCATCTTGATGTACAGGGTTTGGGTTTGTGCCCTAGTGGATCTCTTTGGATTAGAGGCTGCGGCTGAGCAATCCACTTGGGTGGTTGAGTTCTGAGGGCGACCGAGTGTGAACCCCTGCTTGTTTGGGCCCCTTTTCTGTGCAGGTGTTGTGTGTTTGTGTTTCGGATCGCGTTGGTTGAGTTGGCTCTGGGGTGTGATTCTTGAGCATGTTGCTCGGGCTGTTCGTTCCTTTCCCCAGTCTTTTGTTGGAAGATCTGAGGTTTTTCTGCATCTCAGCTCAGGAGTGGTATGCTTTGGACCCCTCGCCGTGATTGACTCGCTTCTTTTGAGCCCTATGAGAGTTTGGTGTACGAGGGACGCCCGTTGCGAATTCCGGCTCGTGTGGTGAGGGAATTGCGCAATCGGGCTTTGCCGTTCTGGTTGTTGCTGTTGTGGTTGTTGCGGAGTAATCACGGGGAGTGATAGGTGACTTGGGAGCTGGAGACGGCGGTGTTGGGTTTTAACCCTGGTTTTTGAGACTCCTAGGGAGTTGCTTTAGTTTCGAGGACGAAACTTTCTTTTAGTGGGGGAGGATGTGGTGACCCGGACCGTTGCAGGGCTTCTACAGTGTGACCGGCAGCTTCGGGAGGCCTACGGGGCATGTCAGCGGTGTTCGCGCGCCAATTTGGACTCAAGTGATGGATTCGGGGCTTAAATAGATCACGTGGATAACCGGAAGACCCCGTTGGATGTTTAGAAGTGTTTTCGCGCAAATCGGATACCAGATTTGGACTCGGCGCGAAATTCGGAGTGAAAATACCTTTCCGGGAGCCTCCGGCAAATTTTAGGATTGGAATTTGGCAAAACGGACGCCGTATTTGGATTCAGCGCGCGAAAACGGTCAAGATGGGCTATTTACTTGGATTTTTCGGAGCTTGCTACAGTAATTTACTGTTCACGGCCGGAACAGTGTTTTCCGGCGATCGCCGGCGCCGGCGGCGGCGGCGGGCAGCACCGGCGGGCGGCGGCGCGGCCTCGGGCAGGCGGAGCAGCGGCGGCGCGCGCGCGGCGGGCAGCGCGCGGGCGCGCGGGCAGGCGCGCGGTCCACGGCGGCGGCCGTGCACTTGGGCGGTGCCACGTGGCGGCTGGTGAGTGGAGGGCTCACAGTGCGCGGTCTATGGAGTAGTCGCGAGGGCTCATGGTCCAGGATGCACCGAGTTTGACACGTGGCATCGTTTTACTGGATGGTTCACGGAGCGCGGTTCACGGAACATTTTTGGTGCACGGTGGACCGACGGTGGGACACGTGGCGGCTTGTGATTGGCTCGGTGTTGTGCTCCCGGTCTACGCAACGGGTGGAGCAGTTGCCGTACGCGACGTGCGGGCGGGAGCAGGGTGCACGGTTCACGGGCGGTGCACGGTTGTTGGGGCCACGTGGCGCGCCGTCGTTGGGTGGCTCACGTGCACCGGGCGCAGCGAAAGGTTTTTCCTGGATTTTTTCCCTTAAGTGCATCCGAGAGCTCTTCCAATGGGGATTTCGACCCCTTCGAGGCCTCAGCTCGAAGGGGACATTAGAGGATGAATTCTTCCCCTTGAAGTGAGGATCAGTTCTACCAAGTTTCAGATTTTCGGGTGGCACGGATTTCGAGATCTCGATTTTACGGCGCGGCGCGACGTTGCGTTTTCTGTGTTCTTCCTCGGCGCAGCAGCAGTGTTTTAGCTCCCCCGGCCTACCCCGAGCTCCTTTTTCTGTGATTTTTACGCCGTTGGCTTCACAACAGGTAGGGCTTCATCTTTCATTTTGATCGCGCATTCTGATTTTGCTTCTTTGGCTCGGATCCCGAGGTAACAAAGAACCCCCTTTTTCTGTGAGGAATGTGAGGACAGCATCGGAGTATTTTGGCCATATCTTCGCGCACGAGCGTCTGACGGAGACGAGCCTATACAACTTTTTCATCTACGGATCGCAAGGAACGCGCTCGTATTTTTATTGGATTTTTGTGAATTTTATTTCGAGGTGATAATTAGTGATTTCTCTGTGAACAGTAATCAGCCCTTAATCCAGATTTTAGTGTGAGTGTGCCCCCTTGCCGAATTTTATCTTGATGTACAGAACTCGGATTTGGGCGTGCAAGGTACCGTTTCGAAGCTATCGACGCGAGGATCGCCGTGATATTTTTATTGGAATTTTCTGGGCAATTTCTGCAGGTGATAATTTAACAGTACAGAATTCGGGATTGTATGTGTTAATTAGTGCTATAATTGGGAGCCTAAGTGTAATTAGTGAGCTTTGTACTGTACCAGGGATATTTCGGGTGTGCTGAAATTGTGGAAGCAAGGAATTGGAGTTTTGGTATTTTCTAGCTGTACGGACTTGGACAGTTGCGCTTCAGGTGGGTGGTTGTTGTACTCCTCTTCTTTGTTATGCCCACTAGGAATATCAGAGTACCCCTGATTTGATGATGCTAAATGTGTTAATTGGTAGACTCGCATGCTTTAGGGAGCAAATTATTGATTAATCATATGTGACTGTCACTTTAGCCTTTATTCTCTAAATTGATTATTCTGGGAAACTGGACAAATATTGGAACACTGCATGATTAAATTGGTCACATAATTATTGCCATCTTTTACTGCTACACTATTTTGGGACTTGACTTAGGAGAAACCATGCTTTTTCTCTTTTCTTCTTTCATTGTTGGCACTAGCGGCTTAGTCGCTCAGGTTCGAGCGTATGTTGGACAGTGTAGGCAGGTATTGGGGATTTGGGACAGGTTGAGTTTGTCAGGGGGTTGCGGCGACCACGGATCTTGGGTGGTTGACCGGACTGTTTCTATTGCATCAGATTGGGTGTTCGGGGATCGGGCTTACTTTAGTGGAGGGTTGTTCCCACTTCTTTGAGTCTCGATCCAGTCCTGCTATTATGAGACAGTGGTTACAGAGATGGTTGATACAGTGTTATACTTTACTCGTGTGGGTCGCTCCCCTCGAGTGCCACTCCGGAGTAGGCTTTCCACGGTGTGAGCGCCGGGCACCATGCTGGTTTCTTGAGTTCCACGGTGTGAGCGCCGGGCACCATGCTGGTTTTTGAGTTCGACAGCAGAGCAGGCAGTGCCAGTGTTCACTGGCTGTCAGATTGGGTCTTTATGACAGGCTACTTGATTCTGATGCATCACTTTTCCCATCCTTATTGGTTGGTCATATAGAGGCATATTAGGGATAGCACTTTATCAGTTGCTCTATTTATCTGCATCTCCCTTCTTTTCCTTTCCCCTTTTTGCCTCTGATCACCTGGTGGGCATATCTGAGCTGAGGCTTTACCCACTAGGGGAGGCTACTGTTTATAGTAGTACTTACCCCCATTGTTTTTCTTGTCTCTTTCCTTCCCCTTGTTTTGCAGAGTCCTCAGTGGGAGTTGCTGGGCCGTCAGCAACTGATCGAGGTAAGCAGATTGCGGACTAGATAGAGAGCCACCGAGGGTCGTAGCTGGAGATTTTTGGGTACCAGGACTTCTCAGACAGTTTTCTTGTATTTCTTTTTGGGACTGGCTTCTGCCAGCTGTTTGTATTTTAGTAGTGAGCTGGGAGAGACATCTGTATTTTATTTTACTGTTGTACCTTTTACTTCCAGCATCTGTCTGAGATACAGTAGTTTTATTTCAGCTCTGATTATTATGCTCTTTTATTATCTTTTCTATCTGATCAGGTTACCGACGCTTCGTGTATGTGGGAAATACCGCATGCACGGCGGATCTGTGGACGGGCCCGGGTTCTGGTTTACACCCGGGGCGTGACAATTGGAGCTAGCTTGATCATCTTCTTCTCCATGATGGAGCACAAGCACCATTGCTGAATTTCGGAGCTTCACTGTCACCTTTTAGTGCAAAAATTTCCCAGGCTTCGTTTCTTGGTATTTTGAGCTGAAATTTGGAGGGGATCTCCACAACAGGTAAATCTACAACTTTCATATTTACTGTTCTACT
The DNA here is from genome assembly GCA_029168755.2 of Tillandsia fasciculata. Taxonomy (NCBI): domain Eukaryota; kingdom Viridiplantae; phylum Streptophyta; class Magnoliopsida; order Poales; family Bromeliaceae; genus Tillandsia; species Tillandsia fasciculata. The sequence continues at coordinate 294,446 of JAQOTM010000114.1, read as the reverse complement.
TGGATCATGAGATTTCTTGGAGAATAATTGGGTTTTCCACAACCTTCACGCACAGATTTTTGTATTGGACATCTTGGAGTAATTTTGGGTTTTCTCTCTCATTCGAGCTCGGAATTAGGTGTTCTTTAGCTCGATCTTTATCTACTCTCGACAAGGAATCCATTGCCACCTTCCCCACTGTATTTGGAGCTCGTTTGGACTGGTAAAACTCCCAATCTTTCCAGCCCTGTAGTGCTGGTTTTTACAGAGCAGATTTTTGTTGGAATAACATGTTTATATGGTGGTATCTTTGAGCTCAGCATGTTTTTGGGGGGTTTCTTTGTATGGATCTGTTAACAGGGTTAAGAGGAACATTTCTCATGCTGATACTTAAGTGTAATTCCTGCTAGATTAATTACTAAAAATCTGCGAACATTATGCCGAAATTTTGGATGTTACCGTGTTGTTTCGGATGTATCTTGGCCTACAGGTGTCGGAACGGGGCGTATAAATACTCGTTTTGGGGCTACTCGTCGCGGGGATCGCAACCGTGCATTTTCTGGAATTTTTGGAGCGCTGCTTGGAGGTGAGAATTGCCTATCTTGTGCTGTTTGGGAAAAACGGCAATGTTGTTGGTGTTTGTTGGGGTATAGTTTGTATCGTGATGTTGTTTGTTGTGGGTTGCATGGTTGGCGTGATGTTGTTTGGAGCCGAGGCTTGCGCGGCATGTACCGAGGATGCGGGTTCAGCTGATTATGTTAGCAGGTGGCCACGCTCTTCACCGGCTTCAGCTTTGCCTGTGGAAAGCGTTTCAGGTGGGTGGTTGTTGCATACCTCAACTTCTGACTTGCTCACTAAGTTTATTAGAGAATTCCCCACTTGGACTATGTGATTGATTACTATGCATGATCGAATGAGATAATTGTGAGCCTAGCATGTGAGATTAATTTTGTGAGCATAGCATGTTGGAACATGATTGTTGGGATATTTTGATAGGGATAATTAACATGCCATGTTAGCACATAGATTTTATGAAGGTTGGTTAAATGGATTAATTGTAGGGACATTATGACATATCTATGTGCGGGTACCACTTTGGTGATTTATTATGGATCAGGGATTACTTACATGTGTAGTTGGCTGATGATTTTAGCATGATGGTTATATCTGTGTGGATTTATTATTTGATACACATGCGGAACTGTTATTTGATTTTCTCTCTTTCATCTTGCATGAAGACTCTTGCATGCTTGTATGGACATCTAGATAGGCCACTATTTATTGCTACACTATCATATTGGGATTTGACTTAGGAGAAACCATGATTGTTTCCTTTCTCCTTCTCATTTAGACTTTTGAGTCTTGTCGCTCGGGTTTGAGCAGGGGTACGGGATAGTGTAGCCGGGACCTTGGGGTCGGGGACAGGTGGTATTTGATTATGGGTTGTGGGGTATTGCGGCTACCGCGGATAGTAGGCGGTTGACCGGATGTCGGATGTGGGACATCATTGTGGTTGTGGGTTATTTCGGTGACTGCGGATATTGGGCGGTTGACCGTATGTTTACTTATGCATCAGATTGGGTATCAGATTTCGTTACTGGATGGATTTTTTCCACTATGATCAGAGTCGTGATCCAGTCCTGCTTTTATGATACTTGTGACAGTGATTGAGTTTTTATCACACCGGCGCGGCTTTATATGCCCTGTGATTCTTTCCTCGTGTGGGTCGCTCCTCTCGAGTTCCCCTCCGGAGGCCGGGGTTAGACAGTTATTGACAGTTTTTGCTATCACATCGGCGCGGTTATTGCCCGATGATGAGGGCGGCGGCAGGCAGTACCAGTTTTTACTGGTGGATAGATTGGGTTACTGATGCATACATATAGTCTTTCCTTTCGATATTGCATTTAGAGGCATTCTAGTGGTAGTTTTCCTGTTTCAGCAGTTCATTTACAGTCTTACCACTTACCTTTTTTCTTGCCTCTGGTAGACTTAGTGGGTACGCCGGAGTTTGAGGCTTTACCCACAGGGGGAGGCTACTGGTTTACTAGTGGTTCTCACCCCCATTATTGTTTCCCTCTTTTCTCTCATTTGTTTTGCAGAGTCTTAGCGGGTGTTGCTGATTCTGCGGTTGTTGATCGAGGCGAGGGAGTCACGAGCTAGATCCCTACCCGTCGTTGGAGAGTAGCGGTACCCCTTCAGAGGAGATCCTCTGTAGATTAGTTATTTTATTTTTTCTCTTTTGAGAGATTGATGTAGTGAGGATATGATATGTATTGAGAGCCTGTACACTGATGTATTTATTGGAGATACCTTCCTGTTGAGTTCTGAGTTTTGTATATGAGGATATTGTATGATTATCATTTTTGGGAGATGGACATTGTTGTATTATTTCCAGTTGTACAGTGGTTGATTTTAGTTTTACAGCAGATTTTTATTTATAGCTCTGATATCTGTTAGCTGTAGTACTTTTCTTGCAGGTAGGACGCTTTGCCTATGTGGAGTTTGGCATAGGTGGCGGATCTGTTGGCGAGCTCGGGTCGCAGTTTCGACCCCGGGGCGTGACAGCGGGCATCTGGTTTTTAGTGACACAGTTGTCAAAGCAGTGGGCAGCTCGACAATGCTTCTTTCTGAGACCACCCGGTTGCAGTATCCTCAGGGGCGGGGATTTCTGTGGTACCGATGGAGTGAGTAGCCCCCTCCGTGCCAATGTTTAGTGCTGAAGCGCCGAGGCAGGGTGGATAATTGATAGCTGATGAGCTATGGGACACCAATGATCAGTTGAGCCTGTTTCGGCAGATAAACCACCCCGATTCATAGGATTAAGTTTGGAGCCTCTTGGGGTAGAATCGTGGTTGGTGGTGATGGAGAGACTACTTGAGAGCCTCCTGGTGTCAAAAGGTTTACGCAGTTATCGAGCTGCGCGCTCTATGATTTGGGGGACATGGCGCATAGGATATGCGTGACTGTGAGTGGATTGCGTCAGGATACCTTTCAGGTTATTTGATTTCCCCCGTTTTGGATTTTGGATGCCTTGATGGAGTAGGCATTGTGTATGGCGCGTAGCGTTGCAGTTCCTTTGGATCGGGGTCTGCCGCCAGAGGCGAGTCTTGGATAGAGGCTCTTGGCGCTAGGTGTTGGAGGACAGATTGGCCAGCAGAGACATTTTCGTTTTCCCTTCTAGGATGGTGGATATCCTTGTGGATGGATTATGTAAAGCTTACCCAAGGTTGATGTTACCCTCTGTGATTGATAACTGGCATGTTTGGGGTGCAATATATGTGATTGAGGGGTGAGCTTAGTAAGAATAATTGTATAAGGAATTGCATGAATCAATTGTGCTTGGTCGTATGACGATGATATACAGGTGGATTTCTGAGACGTCAGAGGTTGGGTGGACCCCGATGACAGCATCAGCCCTTTTATCAGAGTGGCGCAGCGGTAGCGTGGATTAACTGTCTGCGAGAGACCACATTCGCCACCTCAGTGTGAGCATGGACAGAGGTCGTGCTCCCTTTGTGATTGGTCTAGATATTTTGGCAGGCTGAGCGACGACCACTTGCATCGAGTGGATGAATCTGTGCCGCCCGGTTGGAGGGCGCCACGGAGTGGATTGAGTTGCCCAGGTGTGATTTCATCATAGCAGTCGGAGTTAGAGCATGTTGCATTCCTGCATGGACTAGAGGCAGAGTTGTTACCCCGTGCACTAGAGGTACAGGTTACTGTTGGTATTGATTGCGTAGGTGGGGAAGGCTTGTGGAGCATGTCCAGTGCAGTAGAGGCCGTGAGTTATGCCGGCAGACTTATTGGTATTTGTGACAGTACGGTGTCTTGACCCAGTGCTTGGGACTGGTTGGCATAGTGCCACAGGATGTTTGACTGCTGAGAGAAAGGACTTTGTTTCTGCGAGGCAAACAATGGAAGGCTTGTTGTTGAGACTGTTTGGGTACTCAGGTTACAGTGACAGTGTGACAGGTGCCTACGGCAGCACCGGGACGTAAGGATATTCCTGTTGCCCGTGAGATCCTGGGTGTGATTCCACCTGAGCTGATGATGATGCCCCCGGTTAGGGAGATTGTGATTTCGATTGACATGGTTCTGGGAACCGCGCCTACCTCGATAGCACCTCGTTAAATATCATTTGTAGAGCTGTGAGAGTTGTGGGCATAGGTGCGTGGATTTGATGGATAGAGGGTTTGTTTGACCTAGTGCCGCGTCGTTGATACACGACTGTGAGAGCTTTTTGTGATTGGAGCCCAGGCAGGTCTAGGTATTATTTAGGACCTTTTGATGGAGTTATGCTCCGGCAGTTGATCGATTATGATGCCTGCACCAATTTGGAATTACAGCTGAGTATTTCGACAAGATGGCGTTCAGGACACGCTAGGGGCATTATGAGTACAGTGAGGCCAATGGAATGACTAATGCCTTGTTGCCTTTAAGATTGAGGAATTCTGTGTTCCAGCTGGACTTGAACGGATTGATAGCGGTATTCTCCAGGGATATTTTGGTTTTACCCCCTGAGTGATTTAGAGCTTATGAAGCATTTGTAGATGGTGTGACAAGGTCCATGAGGAAGAAGCTTTATGCCAAGCGGTTTTGGTACACGTTTTAGCTTTGAGAGCATATCTTCCTGGATTACCTATTTTGGCCGTAGGGGCGGCGGTGGAAATCCGACCAAAATGGATGCTATGTGAGACTGGCCGAGATCGACAGTTATTGTTGAGGTGAGGAGCTTTTGGACCGGATGGTGCCAGCAGAGCTTGACGAGCAGATGATGAGATCGGTACTAGCGCCGATTTTAGCTTGGTCAGTGTGTCACGCCCCCGGGGGTTTTTGAGTCTTTTGAAGCGGAAAAACGTGTCTATTTTTTTTTTCTTTTAATAAGGTAGCATATACTTCAACCCCGGTGCGTGCCAGACCGCCGCATACACAAATTCACTCTGTCCACAGACAGAGTCTCCTTCGTATATGCACGGCGTCTCATTTACAACATATCAACCAATTACGAATATCATACAACAATCACCAACCAACAACCATCCAGTAGACATACACCATATTCAGAGTTTAATCGTTTAACTAAAACATGTCATTTGAGCGGCGTCATTGTTTGGGAAAGATAAAACCAGAGTTGTAAAACCCGTGCCCACACGACACTTCCCTTTTTGAGAAAACATTTTCGCAACTTTTGTCTTATCGTAAAACATGCCGCAAATGTAAATACTACTGAAAGAATCAACACATAAAACTACGCCTCATCCACAGAGCTAATGAAACATGTCCACATATAAAGTAATCCACAAGCAACTAAAAATGGCATAAAAGGGAAATGAGTCATAAATACGATAACCAAGAGTCCGACTACGATCCTCACGTCGCAGTCCCACCGCCATCCCGGCTAACGCACCTAGAAATACCTGTCACGGAGTGGGTAAAGTCAGTGACAAACAAAGTAGATGTGTAACAATATCAAGAGGGATAAACATACAAATGCACCGAATACACCATAACCTTTCGTTAAACACTTGCACTCACATTACATATTTTGTTTACTTTAGTGCCACCGTCCCGTCGGGGTTGTCAACATCTCCCCGAACAGGACCACCGTCCCGTCGGGGTTGTCAACATCTCCCCGAACAGGACAATAGATGCCCCCTCCCCCGGCTAGTGCGGTACCTTTAGCCGCCGTGAAGGGGTCCCCACCTCACGTGGGGGGCACGAGTCATGTAGACCGCTTTTCCGGAAAAGTACACCCATGCGGAGGCCAATCCGCCTGTGTACGTGCAGCATCCGAAACCGGATCGCCAAGAATGGCGTGTAGTGGGCACCGCGACCGCAGCCGCACAATTATTAGATAATCAACAACAATCGAAAGGTTAAACTATCCATCTACTTTGTTAGGTAAATTAAAGAGCACTTTTAGTGACGATAGATGCACTTACAGCACCGGTTGCACTCATCGCAACCGTACCCACCTTGTTGGAGAGCAATCGGAACACCTGTATCCTTCGCGTTCTCCCGCTGCACCCCTGGACCTAAAGAAAGTCCGCAAGGATAACTATGATCACAATCGTGTACTAACAACCCAAAACAAAAGTCCCAATTTACTCTTTTTGACGGAAAAGTCCAACATCGTCCAGTTCGCCGAAAATCGAAACCCAAAACCGCTAACGGAATCTAACAAAACCCAATCTCTCAGCTAATCGCCAACTCGGGGCGTCGACGGTCCAGCCGAGAAGCCCCGACGACGAAAACGATGAGAGAAAGACCCGACGGCGCGCCCCCGACAATTTCGTCGAGGCGCGGAGCGTCGGCGAAATCGGCACCCAACATTATAATTTAGTGACCAAGACGGTCCCATGTGGCCATGCCAAGAAAGCCACGGGAATAACGATCCCAACGGCGAAAACCGCGCTCAAAACGGTGGAAAAACGGACCCAAACGGAGCAAATGAACTCCGGGCTGTCAGATGGTGCACGGGGGCAACCATGGACCGGGCTCACCACACAGTGAAGGCGGCGGTGCAGACCCGGCTCACCCAGGAGTCGTGCACCCAGCAGGATGGGCCGGGCCGCGCACAGCCCTTGCGCGCACCGGGTCCACGGCCGCGGAGCGCCGCGGCGCGCACCGGGTGCACGCGGAAGGCGTGCACCATGCGGTGCGGCCGGGCCGCGCACAGCGCTTGTGCGCCGGGTCCATGTCCCTCGGCCGCAAGCGCGTGCGCCGGGTGCACGCCTGGGGCGTGCACCGCGCACAGGATGCAGCCCGGCGCACGGTTTCGTGCGCCGGGTCTGCGCTTCCGGGGTTGCGGGGCGTGCACCAGGTGCACGCCCGGAGTCCGTGGACCGCGCCGTACGGACAGCTACAGTAACCCTAGTTTTTCCGCCGTTTTCGCGCCCGCTTTGCGATTTCTTCTCCGTTTTCGCTCCCGTGCGGCTCCGGTGACGACCCCGCGAACATGGTAACGACGGCGGCGGCCTCCCGTCTAACAACGGCGGCGGCGGCCTCCCGTTAACCCACTATGTCCCGCCGAGTCGCCCGAAAAATTCCCGAAAAATTCCGGAAAATTCCCGGAAAATTCCCGGCAATTCTAACGGCTAAACCGTCGATCGACAATCACCCAAAATGTCGATCGGAAGTTCGATTATCAAGACACCCGTTATAAATCATCAACTAAGATCCGATACAAATCCTCGAACGATAATTCCGGTTAAAATAATCTAATAAGAACACGGAAAACCCCCGATGTGTTTATCAAACGAAACGATGATAACTCACCTTAAATTTTATCGGAACAAAAGATCCGATCTCCGGCACGTGAATCGGGGCGATCGGGTTCCTCCGCTTCCTCTTCTTTTCCTCTTTTCTCCTCCGGTTAGGGTTCTTTTCTTTCTTTTTCTCCGGTTGGGGTTTCGGCACGTACGAAAGAGGAGGGTTTGAGGAGGCGGAAAATCAAAATAGGGTTTCGCTCGGTAAGCGGGGAAATAAATAACCCCTATTATGGATATAACCAATTTGTAAGTCCGCACCGTCAAAATCCCTTTCGGATATTTTGACTCCGATTAATTAATTTGTTAATTAATTAATCCAACCGATGACCCTATTAGTTAATCGTTTAATTATTATCCTTACCGTCGATCCTCATATTTAATCGTTTGATTTCTTTATTTACGTACGTTGGAAACCCATAATTCCCCGTTTCTGTTTCTCGAGAAAATATCCGACTGACGGGATATTTCTCAACTTTAAATCCTGACCACCGATTATTTGATCACCTTTATCAAATAATCTTGGGAAATCAAATTCCCAGTTGGATTCAAATTACCCGGATATTTAAATCTCTAATATCCAAATCCCGGTCACCGATTATTTAACCACCTTTATTAAATAATCAAGGGAAAACCAATTCCCAACTTAAATATCCGGATTTTATCTCTTATCCCATCCGCGAGATAAGATCCCACCAATTTAAATCCCTTAATAAAATATCCCGATTTTTATCTCTTATCCAATCCACGAGATGAAATCCCACCAATTTAAATCCCTTAATTAATTCGTACGTAGGAGGATTTAAATTTCCGTTACCGGATAATTAATTAATTAATTAATTAATTAATTATCCCTCCGAGATAACCCACCTTATCCCTAGGGTGCAAGATATTTTGCACGGTTACCGATGCGTGACTAATTACCGCATCGCTAAAGATCCCGTTCCGGGAGATCCCGATATCGGACTTCGAATCCGATCGCACCGTCGGTCATCGTTTTTCGCGCTCTATCGCAGAAAAATACACCCACCTTGTCCCGGCCGACTTAAGAAAATTAAATAAATTTTATTCCGCTTAAGGCCTAAGCGATTAATGTGAGTTCGAAAATACCCCAAAGGGTCGGGTCACTACACAGTGTCACGCCCCCGGGGGTTTTTGAGTCAAACAAAGCGGAAAACTGCGTGTTATTTTTTTTTTCTTTAACAAGGTAATATAAACCTCAACCCCGGTGCGTGCCAGACCGCCACATACACAAATTCTCTCTACCCACGGACAGAGTCTCCTTTGTATATGCACGGCGTCTCATTTACAACATACAATTCATTTACATCATCAAACATTAAACTCCAACCAACAACCATACAGCAGACATTCATCACCAAACGACATAAGTTCATAAAGCGGCGTCGTCTTTTGGAAAGGATAAAACCCAGCATTGTAAAATACGTGCCCACACGGCACTTCGTTTTGAGTAAACATTTTCGCAATCGATTAGTTTATCATGAAAACATGCCGCATAAAAGGAACACCACTAAACGTAATGAAAACATAAGAATACACCTCATCCACAGAGCTAATTAATACATGTTCGCAACTAAAGCCACCCACAAGCAAATTAAATATTTATGCATAAAAAGGAAATGAGATATAATAACCAAGTGTCCGACTACGGTCCTCACGACGCAGTCCCACCGTCACCCCGGCTGACGCACCTAGTAGTACCTGTCACGGAGTGGGTAAAGTCAGTGACAAACAAAGTAGATGTCTAAATATCAACAAGGGAAAAATAAACGCAAACCGGTCACACCGAAACCTTTCGCTAAAACCCTGCGCATTTTTGAGCTGGGCACCGACCCCAGATTTATTAATAAGTTGGGCACCATCCCCAGAGTACCTGTCGGAGAGACTAAAGTCTCCCCTCGTGCACAAACACCTTTTGATGCTTTTACCCCTTTCGCGGTGCTGATGTGCTATCTTCAGCTGGCGCGAAGAGGTCCTCATGGCTCCCACTCCTTTGTGAGGAACACGGGTCAAAGACCACTTTTCCGGAAAAGTACACCATGCGGTGGCCCGATCCGCCGGTGTACGTGCAGCATCCGAAACCGGATTGCCAAGATTGGCGTGTAGTGAGCACCGCGACCGCAGCCGCTTAAATTGTTAGATAAAATACATTAAGCGAAAGGTTAAACTGTCCATCTACTTTGTTAGGTAAATTAAGAGTACTTTAATGGCGATAAATGCACTTACTGCACTTGTTGCACTTATAGCAACCCTACCCACCTGGTTGGAGAGAAGACGGGACACCCGAACCCTTTGCACTCTCCCGCTGCACACCTGGACCTATAAAAAGTCCGCACGGATACTAAGATCAGAACACACACTAACATATTGCAACAGAAAAATCCCACTTTATTATATTATTATGTACGAAGAATCCGGCACCGTCCGCTGTCCAACGGAACTCCCCCCCTTCCCCTTGCGCGGCCGTCGCCGCCTGTCGGAGCCGCGCGCGGCGTGGCTCCGCGGGCGGCGCCCGCGCAGTGCCCTCGCGCGGCGTCCGCGCGACCCGCCCGCGTGGCGCCCCGCGCGTCACCCCGCGCGGCGCCCGCGCGGGGCCGCCCGTGCGGCACCCCGCGCGGCTCCCGCGCGGGGCCGCCCGCGCGGCACCCCGCGCGGGTGCCCACGCGGCGCCCGCGCGGGGCCGCCCGCGCGGCACCCCGCGCGGGTGCCCGCGCGGCGCCCGCGCGGGACCGCCCGCGCGGCGCCCCGCGCGGCGGCCGTGCAGTGTCCGCGCGGCGCCCGCGCGGGTGCGACCCGCGCGGCGCCGTCGCCGCTCGCGGCGGCGTCCGGTCGTCCGCGGTTCTCTTTCCCCCCCCGCGCGATGCCCTAGCGGCACCGCGCGTCCCCGCCGTCCGTTCCGTCCGTCTAGCATGATGACGACGACGGCGACGGTAACGGGGACGGCGGAGAAGCTCAAGAAATTGACGAAAAGGCGACGGGAAAAATCCGGAAAAATTACTAAAAAAAATATTTTACTAACCGGAGATCGTCGGGAAGGTGTCCGGTCGCGTTTCTTGCCTTCGGATCGGCGTTCGGGACGATCGGGCTCCTTCTCTTTTCCTTCTCCTTCCTCCGGTTAGGGTTCCGTCTCTTTTCCTTTTTCTCTCCTCACCGGTTGGGGTTTCGGTACGCACGAAAGAGGGCGATTTGAGGGGCGGTATTTTTAGATTAGGGTTTCGTTCGGTAACGAGGGAATAATAAGTCTCATTATCTATTTATCCTTTTTATCCAATTCCATATGTAGCACCGTCAAAATTCCCTCGGATATTTTGACCCTAATTAATTAATTCCTTAATTAATTAATCCCTTACCGACAGTCCCTATTAATTAATTATTTAATTAATTTCCTCTTTACCTTACGTGCTTAGGAAAACCCGCAATACCCCGTTTCTATTTCTCAAATAAATATCTGACTGACGGGATAAAATCCTCACCTTTAAATCCTGACCACCGATTATTTAATCACCTTTATTAAATAATCATGGGGAATAGATTCCCAATTTTAAGTACACGTAGATTAATTTCTCCTTTAATTCGTACGTAGGAGGATTTAAATTTCCGTCACCGGATAATTGATTAATTAATTAATTAATTATCCCCTACGAGATAACCCACCTTATCTCCAACGGGTGCAAGATATTTTGCACGGTTTCCGACGCGTGACTAATCACCGCGTCGCTAAGGATCCCGTTCCGGGAGATCCCGACATCGGATTTCGAATCCGATCGCACCGTCGGTCATCGTTTTCCGCGCTCTATCGCAGAAAATACACACACCTCGTCCCGGCCGACTTTTGAAAATTAAATAATTTTATTTCGCTTAAGGCTTAAGCAATTACATGTGAGTTCAAAAGTACCCCTAAGGGTCGGGTCACTACACCACTCACACTTTATAAAAAGTTTCGTCCCGAAACTTAAGCACAATCCTCACTAAACACTTCGGGAAAACATTCCCTCATTTTCGACTCCAGTTCCCACGTCGCCTCGCGCTCGTCGTGGTTGCTCCACTGGACCTTCACGTAGGGGATTGTTCGGTTGCGCAACTTCTTGTCCTCTTTTGCCAAAATCCGCACCGGCGTCTCCTCGACGCTCAAATCCTCTCGCAACTCGATGGTGGAGGCATCCAAGGCATGAGAGGGGTCTGCCAGGTACTTCCGGAGCATTGAGACATGGAAGACGTTGTGGACTCGTTCGAGGTTCGGTGGCAGGGCTAAGCGGTATGCCACCGGTCCTACGCGCTCCAGGATTTCGAACGGTCCCACGTATCTCGGACTTAACTTTCCCTTTATGCCAAAACGCCGGTTTCCTTTGGAGGGTGAAACCCGGAGCAGCACATGCTCGCCCACCATGAACTCCAAGTCTCGGCGTCTGTTGTCCGCGTAACTCTTCTGTCTGCTTTGGGCGGTTAGTAGCCTTTGTTTAATCAATCGCACCTTTGCTTCGGTCTCCTCCACCAAATCTGGGCCCAGAAACTTTCGCTCACCTAAGTCGTCCCAGCATATTGGAGACCGACAGCGGCGCCCGTACAGTGCCTCGTACGGCGCCATCTGAATACTGGCCTGGTAACTGTTATTGTAGGCAAATTCCACCAGGGGCAACCACCGTGCCCATGTGATGACCTGGATCTCCGCAGAGCTGTTGCGGTGCTTTGTGGTGGCTACTGGGGCCCTACGCGGTGTGCGGGAGGTATTTGGGGCTTTTACGGAGTGACCAGCAGCTTCTGGAGGCTTACGGGGCATGTCGGCGGTGTTCGGGCGCCAATTTGGACACAAGTGTTGGACTCCGGGCTTCAAGTGGATCACGTGGGTGATCGGGGGACCCCATCGGGTGTTTAGAGGAGTTTGCGCGCTAAACGGATATCGAGATTGGGCTCGGCGCGAAATTTGGACCAAGAATACTTTCCGGGGGCTTTCGGCAAATTTTAGAGTGAGAATTTGGCGAAACGGACGTCAAAATCGGACTCAGCGCGCGAAAACGGTCAAAACAGTGTATTCGCGGCATTTTTGGGCTCGGGTTACTGTTCATGCCGGAATAGTAACTCCGGCGATCGCCGGCGGCGGCCGGCGGCGGCGGCGGCGGCGGAAGGCGGCGGAGGGCCCTCGGGCAGGCGGCGCGCGGCCGCGGGCAGCCGCTGAGGGCGCGGGCAGGCGCGGCAGGGGCGCGGGCAGGCGGCCGGTCCACCGCGCGGGCGTGCACCAAGGCGGGGACACGTGGCGCCTGGTGGTTGGCTGGCTCACAACACCCGGTGCAGGGAGTCGAGCGGCGGTGCATGGATTTGGGCGGAGCCACGTGTCGGGTTTGGATTGGTGCGGTGCATGGAGGTTCGTGCACCGGGTTCAGCAGACAGAGGCGGGACACGTGGCGCGATGCTATTGGACGGTCACTGTGCGGGCAGGCGCGGCGGTCGGCTGGTCGGACACGCGTCGGGCGACGGCGCGCCCCGCACGGCTGTCCGCTGTGCGGATGCGCGCCGATCCCCTGTGGGGGACGCGTGTCGGCGACTGGTTGGATCCGCCCGGTCGGACGGGGTGCGTCCGACCCGGGCTGGCGGATCCGGGCCGGATTTCGGCCCGAAACCCTTTAAGAAGTGGTTTTCTCCCTTTATTTGATCCTTAGGGTTTTTGAGAGGGGTTTTTCTCTCTTCCTGTTGAGATTTAGCCCGAGCTCCTCTCTGGGACTTTTCTTCCTCTTCGAATTCCCTATCTACTGTAGCATCCCCGAGAGTTTTGGAGGTTCGGATCCCGAGGTTTGCGAATTTTCCGGCGCGGCGCGACGATTGTTCTTCGATTTTCAGATTCGTCGCTTCTCGGTGTTCAAGCTCCCCTGGTTCTCCCCGACATCGTATTTTCACGATTTTTGCGCCATCGGATTCTAGACAGGTAGGGCTTCAATTCATCCTCTAATGGGTTTCTCCTGGTTCTGAGGTTTTGATGATGATTTTGAGGCTTCTTGTTGACCCTTTTTCCGTCGCGGAGTTTTTGGACAGCACCAACTTGTTTTGGCGATAACTTTGCGCTCGAGCATCGAAACGGGGCGATTCAAAAGGGGATTTGCATCTACACATCACGAGGAGTCTACTGGAATTTTCTTGGAATTTCGTGGATTTTCCCTGAGGGTGAGGAATCTCTTTTTACAGATGTTTTTACTGCTGTTTTGGGATGAGAGTATCGTTGAGATAGTCCTCTTGTCGATTTTCGTTCTCAGCACAGAAAAATCGTGGGAAAACGTGCAGGTACTCATTTCGACCGTATCGTCGCGTAGATCGTGATAGTATTTTTCTGGAGATTTATTGGGCACGTTTCGCAGGTAAAAATTATCGAACAGTGAATCTGATTTTAGGGGACTGAATTCTGGATTAAACTTGATTAGTAATTTGTCGGTATTCTTTGGGACCCTTTGGCACAGTGTCGCGGAGGTTTTTGGAGATCGAGCGCGGACTTCGCCGTCGGACCTTGGATTTAGCGCTCGAGGTGGGTACCGTTGTTTAACCTCCTACTTATGATGTCCCCATTAGGCCTATTTGAGTGCTTTTATTACCTTGCTAAATGAATCGGTAAAAGTAAATAAGTGGCAGGATAATTGGGAATTGGACGATATTGCTTATACACATTGGGACCTCTTATGTTGATGAGATGAATGGACATGGGATTACTTGGCAAATGGAAATTTAATTAGTGGCATACCTTATCTTGTGGAATGATAATAATAATTAAACCCTGTTTATAAATAAAGGACTTTGCATGCTTGATTGGACATTTAGTTAGGCCACCTTTTTCTGCTACACTATCTTGATGGCATTGACTTAGGAGAAACCATGCTTTTCTATTCTTTTGTCTACATTTGGGGGATAGTACGCTCGGGTTCGAGCAGGGGCTGGGATAGTGTAGTCAGACAGTTGTGGGTATTGCGGCAACCGCGGACAGTAGGCGGTTGACCGGATATCGATTATTCTCCCCGATTGTGGATCTTGGACTTTGGGACAGGTAGGCTTGATGGCAGGGTATTGCGGCAACCACGGACCTTGGGCGGTTGGCCGGACAGTGGTTATTGCATCAGATTGGGTATCGGGTCTTTTAGTGGATGGGGTTTCCCACTATTGGTTTGTCTTGCATCGGGTTGAGATCGGGTCTCCTTTTAGTGGATGGGTTTTCCCACTTTGATCAGAGTCATGATCCAGTCCTGCTGTTTTGGTACTTGTTACCCAGGTGTTATTATGGTACTTGGTACCCAGACATTATACTCGTGTGGGTCGCGCCCCTCGAGTGCCACTCCGGAGTGTGCGTTTTACAGGCTTCGAGTCCTCGGGACTCTCATCCCCTTTCGGTGTTATGTGGGGCCAGCATATCCGATTGGGCAGGCACAGCAGGCAGTACCAGTGTTTACTGGTGTATCGATTGGGTCTAGGCAGACAGGCATTTACCTTCTGATGCATATATTTAGCTATATTCCTAGCTGGCATTTTAGAGGCATGTAGTGGTAGCTTTACCCATCATCAGCAGTTTTGTTTCAGCTTACCACCTTTGTTCATTCTTCCGCCTCTTATAGTCCTGGTGGGCACATTTGAGTTGAGGTTTACCCACTAGGAGGAGGCTACTGTTTTATAGTAGTTCTCACTCCCCACTGCATTTCTTTTGTTCTTCCCCTTTGTTTTGCAGAGTCGTCTGCGGGAGTTGCGGGACCCTCCTCAGCGGATCGAGGTGAGTGGATCGCGGATTAGATAGCGGTCTACCCAGGCACCAGTTATGTTACTAGATGTACCCCGGATATTCTCAGATACTCTACTTTTCATTTCATTTTGGGTCCGGCTGCGTCCGGCTGGTTGTATTTGATTAGTGAGCTGGGAGAGACATATGTATTATTGAGAGTTATTTCTGCACTTTACTTTTCAGCTTTATCTGAGATGTACTAGTTCTAGTTTAGCTCTGTTTATGCTCTTTTATTATATCTTTTATATCTGAGCAGGTTACCAGCGCTTCGTATACACGGAAAATTCCGTGTATACGGCGGATCTGTAGACGAGCCCGGGTTCTGGTTTACACCCGGGGCGTGACAGATTAAGTTGGTATCAGAGCTTAGGGATAGGTCAGTTGGGACTTAGGAAACCCTAGGCTTTTGGCAGACCTTAGGAAGGCAGGACGTGAGTGACGTGACATTATGCGAAAGTTGGCAATTTGGTCATGTGTTTATTGGACTCTTCCAGGGAGGGAAGAGGGATTGGCATACCCTATTTTTGTGGGACAGTTATGTTGGCTGCAGACAACATAAAGTTACAAAAATAGGAGGATGCCTTTGACTTTCGCTAGATTGGGTCGAGTGCGGTTTCGTTATTGATCTGTGGTTCTCTGTGTGACAGGATGCCTCCCCGACGTCGGATTCCTACCCGGGGTGCCCCTACACCCCCTGCTGAGCGAGGACAGGCTGGATCTTCTGAGATTGCTGAGTTGAGGGCCATGGTAGCCCAATTGGCGGAGAGCAGCCGCCGGCAGGAGCAACGGATTGAGCAGCTACTGGCGCGGAGAGGGGCGCCGCCTCCGACAGTGTCAGAGACCCCGGCACCACCTGTGGAACCACTTGTGCCGACGGCGCCATCTTGGAGTAGCGGGGCTCAGGGCGTGGCCCAGCCTTTGACCCCGGCGGAGGAGCAGGACTTCGCGGATAAACTGGTTAAGTTCTGTAAGCGCGGGCCGCCCAGGTTCTCGGGGCGGGATATGCAGCCGTGGGAGGTTGGGACATGGTTAGCGGCGATGGAGAAGATTTTTCGGGATTTCTTCATCGACCCAAGGTACAGAGTTTACATGGCGGTGCATTGCCTAGATGGAGATGCAGACCTCTGGTGGCATCGGGTGGAGCCACGGGAGTTTCAGATTTCTCGACAGTTACCCTGGTCCGAGTTTCGGCGTATGATTGTGGACACCTATTTTTCGACCAGCGTGAGGAGGAAGCTGGAGGACGATTTGAAAAACATTCAGCAGGGCGACCGGTCAGTTCAGGATTACCATCAGGAGTTCATGCGACTGTTTGACTGTGTGCCCTATGTCGCCCGGGATGGACCACACCAGGTCGAGTTATTCGAGGCAGGCCTCCGCAGCGAGCTCTATATCCTTGTGCATGCACAGCGACACCAGACTCTTCGGGAGGCCGTTGAGCACGCCTCTTGGGTGGAGAGAGGCAACGCAGAGGTGGCAAGGCGAGGCGGGATGGTCGTGCTGAGTTCTGTGAGGAAACGACCAGCACCCGAGGATGAGGGACAGACTGATTCATGGAGACCGCCACGGCCTCAGTCACCTAGCCGTGGGCGTGTGGAGCAGCGAGAGCTTAGCGGATCCCAGTGGCCATCGCAGCAGCAGCAGGAGTCCCAGCATCAGACTCAGAGGCAGCAGCAGCAGCGGGCGAGGCAGCCCCGGTCTTCAGTTGGGTGTGTTTTCTGCAAGGGCCAGCACCCCTCTGATACTTGTGATTTGCGGCATGGTCGTTGTTTTCGGTGTGGACAGCCAGGCCACATTCGAGCTACGTGCCCCCTTTCGACTTCAGCGGCACCCTCATCAGCATCGGCTCCTCTTTCGCCTCAGCAGCAGTGGTCGACTCAGTGGCCTTATGCTCCAGCGAGCAGGTCACCACCTTTTTACCCTGCGGATCAGCAGTTGCCGGATCGGGGCGGTCCGGTCTACGCCACTCAGGTGGAGGATTTTGCAGCAGCCGACTTTGTGGGGGCAGGTATGGTTTTACTGTATTTACCGGCATTGTTTGTGCATTGTATTGCATTTGGGCATCCTAGTCATTTGTTAGGGGTGCATGTGTTCCTTGCATTGGGTTATGGGTAGGACGGTTACCGGGTGTTCGGGAGGTCGTATTTCCGGTCTTTAGCACGTGGGGGCGTGTTGTGGGTCCTGCCTAGTGCAGTTGAGTCCTTGGTGGTACCTGTAGGCCTGATGGTCTTGACCTAGTTGTGGGGCTTGGGTTCGGTACTTAGGACGGTTAGGCTGGCTCGGTTATCTTTCCTTGTCGCGGCAGCTGATTATGCTGCAAGGACGGTCCTTGTGAGAGCCAGGCCTGGAGGCGTTGGTGTACCTGGGTTGCTTGGGGGTATCTTCGCTTCTTTGGTTTTGACCTTGTGAGCGAGGCGGATGTCTCGTAGTGGGCGAGTAGCTTGTTTGCTGGTGTGTTTGAGGGATCTGCGACGGCATCGGGACTTGGTGATACCCCTTTTGGTGGTGAGTTTCTAGCTGTTCTCCTATCGGAGTTGTTTAGCATGACACCAGTTTGGGGGGGGTTGAGGACCCAACCCAGGATTTGATGCGTTGGATTGTGTCAGGCCAAGTGTGGCACCTTTGGGAGCGCCGGTGCTATCCGTGTGTGGAAGGTTGGTTCACTTCGGCTTTGTGAGAACCCTTAAGAATTTGTCGGAGTGATCATCGGGAGCTAGCACCCTTCTGTCCAGCTTGGGGGATTTGAGTTACGAGCTGCAAGGATATTGGATCTTCGCGAAGATGGATTTGCGATCTGGTTCTCTCGACAGCTCCTGGCTGAGTGTTGATTGCTTCTACATCCCGACGATTTTGTTTTGGAGATCTGAGGTTCTGAGACCAGTTGGGAGACTTATATCGGATACTTTGGGAGTACAGAGGTATTTGGATCGAGCTTTGATATCGACGGACTGGTGATTGGATATTTACCCCCCTATTGGTTGAGACTCCGTGTTGAGGAATGACTTTAGTTTCGAGGACGAAACTTTCTTTTAGTGGGGGAGGATGTGATGACCTGGATCTCCGCAGAGCTGTTGCGGTGCTTTGTGGTGGCTACTGGGGCCCTACGCGGTGTGCGGGAGGTATTTGGGGCTTTTACGGAGTGACCAGCAGCTTCTGGAGGCTTACGGGGCATGTCGGCGGTGTTCGGGCGCCAATTTGGACACAAGTGTTGGACTCCGGGCTTCAAGTGGATCACGTGGGTGATCGGGGGACCCCATCGGGTGTTTAGAGGAGTTTGCGCGCTAAACGGATATCGAGATTGGGCTCGGCGCGAAATTTGGACCAAGAATACTTTCCGGGGGCTTTCGGCAAATTTTAGAGTGAGAATTTGGCGAAACGGACGTCAAAATCGGACTCAGCGCGCGAAAACGGTCAAAACAGTGTATTCGCGGCATTTTTGGGCTCGGGTTACTGTTCATGCCGGAATAGTAACTCCGGCGATCGCCGGCGGCGGCGGCGGCGGAAGGCGGCGGAGGGCCCTCGGGCAGGCGGCGCGCGGCCGCGGGCAGCCGCTGAGGGCGCGGGCAGGCGCGGCAGGGGCGCGGGCAGGCGGCCGGTCCACCGCGCGGGCGTGCACCAAGGCGGGGACACGTGGCGCCTGGTGGTTGGCTGGCTCACAACACCCGGTGCAGGGAGTCGAGCGGCGGTGCATGGATTTGGGCGGAGCCACGTGTCGGGTTTGTATTGGTGCGGTGCATGGAGGTTCGTGCACCGGGTTCAGCAGACAGAGGCGGGACACGTGGCGCGATGCTATTGGACGGTCAACTGTGCGGGCAGGCGCGGCGGTCGGCTGGTCGGACACGCGTCGGGCGACGGCGCGCCCCGCACGGCTGTCCGCTGTGCGGATGCGCGCCGATCCCCTGTGGGGGACGCGTGTCGGCGACTGGTTGGATCCGCCCGGTCGGACGGGGTGCGTCCGACCCGGGCTGGCGGATCCGGGCCGGATTTCGGCCCGAAACCCTTTAAGAAGTGGTTTTCTCCCTTTATTTGATCCTTAGGGTTTTTGAGAGGGGTTTTTCTCTCTTCCTGTTGAGTTTTAGCCCGAGCTCCTCTCTGGGACTTTTCTTCCTCTTCGAATTCCCTATCTACTGTAGCATCCCCGAGAGTTTTGGAGGTTCGGATCCCGAGGTTTGCGAATTTTCCGGCGCGGCGCGACGATTGTTCTTCGATTTTCAGATTCGTCGCTTCTCGGTGTTCAAGCTCCCCTGGTTCTCCCCGACATCGTATTTTCACGATTTTTGCGCCATCGGATTCTAGACAGGTAGGGCTTCAATTCATCCTCTAATGGGTTTCTCCTGGTTCTGAGGTTTTGATGATGATTTTGAGGCTTCTTGTTGACCCTTTTTCCGTCGCGGAGTTTTTGGACAGCACCAACTTGTTTTGGCGATAACTTTGCGCTCGAGCATCGAAACGGGGCGATTCAAAAGGGGATTTGCATCTACACATCACGAGGAGTCTACTGGAATTTTCTTGGAATTTCGTGGATTTTCCCTGAGGGTGAGGAATCTCTTTTTACAGATGTTTTTACTGCTGTTTTGGGATGAGAGTATCGTTGAGATAGTCCTCTTGTCGATTTTCGTTCTCAGCACAGAAAAATCGTGGGAAAACGTGCAGGTACTCATTTCGACCGTATCGTCGCGTAGATCGTGATAGTATTTTTCTGGAGATTTATTGGGCACGTTTCGCAGGTAAAAATTATCGAACAGTGAATCTGATTTTAGGGGACTGAATTCTGGATTAAACTTGATTAGTAATTTGTCGGTATTCTTTGGGACCCTTTGGCACAGTGTCGCGGAGGTTTTTGGAGATCGAGCGCGGACTTCGCCGTCGGACCTTGGATTTAGCGCTCGAGGTGGGTACCGTTGTTTAACCTCCTACTTATGATGTCCCCATTAGGCCTATTTGAGTGCTTTTATTACCTTGCTAAATGAATCGGTAAAAGTAAATAAGTGGCAGGATAATTGGGAATTGGACGATATTGCTTATACACATTGGGACCTCTTATGTTGATGAGATGAATGGACATGGGATTACTTGGCAAATGGAAATTTAATTAGTGGCATACCTTATCTTGTGGAATGATAATAATAATTAAACCCTGTTTATAAATAAAGGACTTTGCATGCTTGATTGGACATTTAGTTAGGCCACCTTTTTCTGCTACACTATCTTGATGGCATTGACTTAGGAGAAACCATGCTTTTCTATTCTTTTGTCTACATTTGGGGGATAGTACGCTCGGGTTCGAGCAGGGGCTGGGATAGTGTAGTCAGACAGTTGTGGGTATTGCGGCAACCGCGGACAGTAGGCGGTTGACCGGATATCGATTATTCTCCCCGATTGTGGATCTTGGACTTTGGGACAGGTAGGCTTGATGGCAGGGTATTGCGGCAACCACGGACCTTGGGCGGTTGGCCGGACAGTGGTTATTGCATCAGATTGGGTATCGGGTCTTTTAGTGGATGGGGTTTCCCACTATTGGTTTGTCTTGCATCGGGTTGAGATCGGGTCTCCTTTTAGTGGATGGGTTTTCCCACTTTGATCAGAGTCATGATCCAGTCCTGCTGTTTTGGTACTTGTTACCCAGGTGTTATTATGGTACTTGGTACCCCGACATTATACTCGTGTGGGTCGCGCCCCTCGAGTGCCACTCCGGAGTGTGCGTTTTACAGGCTTCGAGTCCTCGGGACTCTCATCCCCTTTCGGTGTTATGTGGGGCCAGCATATCCGATTGGGCAGGCACAGCAGGCAGTGCCAGTGTTTACTGGTGTATCGATTGGGTCTAGGCAGACAGGCATTTACCTTCTGATGCATATATTTAGCTATATTCCTAGCTGGCATTTTAGAGGCATGTAGTGGTAGCTTTACCCATCATCAGCAGTTTTGTTTCAGCTTACCACCTTTGTTCATTCTTCCGCCTCTTATAGTCCTGGTGGGCACATTTGAGTTGAGGTTTACCCACTAGGAGGAGGCTACTGTTTTATAGTAGTTCTCACTCCCCACTGCATTTCTTTTGTTCTTCCCCTTTGTTTTGCAGAGTCGTCTGCGGGAGTTGCGGGACCCTCCTCAGCGGATCGAGGTGAGTGGATCGCGGATTAGATAGCGGTCTACCCAGGCACCAGTTATGTTACTAGATGTACCCCGGATATTCTCAGATACTCTACTTTTCATTTCATTTTGGGTCCGGCTGCGTCCGGCTGGTTGTATTTGATTAGTGAGCTGGGAGAGACATATGTATTATTGAGAGTTATTTCTGCACTTTACTTTTCAGCTTTATCTGAGATGTACTAGTTCTAGTTTAGCTCTGTTTATGCTCTTCTATTATATCTTTTATATCTGAGCAGGTTACCAGCGCTTCGTATACACGGAAAATTCCGTGTATACGGCGGATCTGTAGACGAGCCCGGGTTCTGGTTTACACCCGGGGCGTGACAGCCCACCCTTCGCCCAAGTCCAGAACGCATGCTCGAAGCATGTCCTCCACGATCTGTATCACCCGCTCTGATTGCCCATCGGTTTGCGGATGAAAAGCTGTGCTGAAGTGCAACTTGGTCCCCATCGCTTGTTGCAAGCTTCGCCAAAAGTTCGACACAAAACGTGTGTCTCTGTCCGACGTGATGGATGTCGGTACTCCGTGCAACCTTACTATTTCATCGATATATGTTTGTGCCAGTCGTTCCCGAGTCCACGTCGTGTGTATGGCAAAAAGTGGCCGATTTCGTCAAACGGTCCACGATCACCATATCGCATCGTGTCCCATGGCGATCTCGGGAATCCTGTCACAAAATCCATGGTGATCATGTCCACTTCCACTCGGGCACCGGTAACGGTTGCAATTTTCCCGCCGGGCGCTGGTGCTCGGCCTTCACCTGTTGGCACACCAGGCAGTGTGCCACAAATCGCGTCACGTCTCCCTTCATTTTGGGCTACCAGAAGGTTTGCTTGACGTCCTTGTACATCTTCGTTCCCCCGGGATGCGCCGCATACGGGGCGGTATGCGCCTCCCGTAGGATTTCTTCCTTGAGTTCCGGCAGATCCGGCATGCAGATTCGTCCCCGAAATCGTATCGTGCCATCGGAGTCCACCATGAAATCGCTCTCCTTGTCGGCGGTTATTCTACTCCGCACCAGCTGGAGCTGAGTATCAGTCGATTGGCCTTCGAGAATCCTGTCCAGCAGAGTAGGTCTGACCACCAATGTCAGAAGTTGTGCGACTGTCCCTGCCGGTACTACCTCTAGTCTCAATCGCGAAAATTCTGCAATCAGACTATCCTGCTGTGTAATGGCGCTTACATCCGCTTCCACGGCCTGTCCTTTGCGACTCAGGGCGTCGGCCACCACGTTGGCCTTTCCCGGGTGATAGTGGATCGTTAGATCGTAATCCTTTAATAGCTCAAGCCACCGCCTTTGTCGCAGATTTAGCTCCCTTTGGGTGAAAAGGTACTTGAGACTCTTATGATCTGAGTACACATTGCAGTGTGCCCCATACAGGTAGTGTCTCCAAAGCTTGAGGACAAACACCACCGCTGCGAGTTCCAAATCGTGCACGGGGTAATTCCGCTCATACTCCTTGAGCTGCCTTGATGCATAGGCTATGACCTTTCCCCGTTGCATGAGTACCCCACCCAGTCCGTTTCGCGACGCGTCGCAATATACTTCGTAATCCTCCCCTGGCTCCGGCAGGGCGAGAATCGGGGCTCGCGTCAACCTATCCTTAAGCTCCTCGAAGCTTCTCTGGCACTTATCCGTCCAGATGAATTTTTCCCCTTTTCTTGTCAGACGGGTTAGGGGGGTGGCTATCTTGGAGAAGCCCTCCACGAAGCGCCGGTAATACCCGGCTAATCCCAGGAAGCTTCGAATTTCCGTCACCATGGTCGGTCGGGGCCAGTCTGTCACCGAATCTATCTTCTTCGGATCCACCGCGACTCCAGCCGCCGAGATTACATGCCCCAAGAAACCGACCTCTCGGAGCCAAAACTCACACTTTTTGAGTTTGGCGTAGAGTTTCCGTTCCCGTAGGGTCTGGAGGACTGTGCGCAGGTGTTCTTCGTGTTCCTCGTCGGTACGCGAGTAGATGAGGATATCGTTGATGAAGACCACCACGAACAAGTCTAGAAAGGGTTTGAATACCCTGTTCATCATATCCATGAACACTGCCGGGCATTGTG